>JACEII010000891.1:7475-20280 GCA_014332785.1 Antheraea mylitta
TTTTTCTAGGTAGCGCAAAAATTCATATATTTTATTTAATTTGATTATATTAATGATATATTTATTTTTCACTTTTCAGTGCATTATAAGTTTTTTATATCGAAGTCGGTTCAATTTTTTTTGTAAAAATTTTTATTTTTCCATTTTTAGTGTATATAAATATATTTTACATGGTTTTAATTAATTATAAAGTAAGTAAGGTTTAGTGGTTTTATGAATCTTAATCTATTAATGCTTCCGCAACGCTTACGCTCTTACTTTGATCATAGCTCCGGTCTTTTTGATAACAGTTGTATTTTATGTGAAGTGAACAACAAATAAAGGTGAAATTCGTTCATAGTGATGGTAATTAGACTTCTAGTAGCTAGGCTAAATAGTAGACTACCTATATATAAGCGGCTACCTGTATACTTGTAATGTTTGTAATAATACCGAGAGGTCTGAACAATAACTTAAAGAAAAATATAAAGTCGCTTACCACCATATTTCTAGATATTTTTCGAGTACATGACTTTGATTTAATTCGATACAGAAATAATTGTTCTTCAGAAGTTCATAACTTGACAAACAAACATGATATTACATCGTACTAGATCTAACTGGTCATATTAGGTTGATTGTGAACGAATTTCAGAACCTCATCTTTCCTAATGTCCGCTTCACGGGAATTGCCTCAACAGTCATAATCCCACATGTAAGTCCTCGTCAAAACGAGTCATATGTACCCAAACACAAGATAGCTGCTGTAAGCCGTTGAGGAGTTCCATTCTTCATTTTCATGATCAACTCAGGATTGACTAAATGATATTCTTATCATTACAACAGGTTGTTCCAAGTTTTCATTAAAATTAGTTTGTGGGGAAGTTCATTTATTCATATAAGCTTTATTCATCCCTTTATTTTCAACCCTTATAGTTGTATTTTTTTTATGTTCAAGAACACCATTCCCAGTTATCAAATTTCAAATAGAATTGTTGAAATCACTTTCAAGTACACGAAAATACGTAGACACGAACTGGGTGAAAATCAAATAAACGATATTTAACCCTCTTAGGGGTTGAATATTTTATTCAAATTTATATGGGACCACCTTGGAGTATAGCCAAATCAAACAAAAAAAGAATCATTAAAATCGGTTCACAATTGACGGAGATATCGATTAACATACATAAAAAAAAAAATACATACACCCGAACATATAACCTCCTTCTTTTTCGAAGTCGGTTAAAAAATACAAACTTATTGTAGAATAATATTACGATTGCAATAATATTAACAATACTAATAGATACACGAGCCGTTTCATAGAATTAAAAGATTAAATATGTATTAGATGTTTGTACAAGATTCATTTCGATTGTCATTGACTTGCCTTTTGTTCATTATATTGGAATCAAAACAAAAACATGTTACAGACGTAAGTTACGAAGGTCAGAGCCGGAGGATCCAAAAAAAACCAAATTACTTCAATTAGTTTATTAAAAAAATAAAATTACAATGAAAACTATTACTAGAGAGCTACCGAAGTTAGGATAGCCCTCGCCTAAGATTAACATTGTGAGAGTGTAGCCGATGTTAGGCTAACTCCCACACACTAAACTAAGCTTATAGCATAATGAATGCTACCGATGCTAGGTTAACACTGTTTAAACGTTGTTTCGTACAAGTTTTTATACATGAATAATGTGAGAACGAAGGAGTCGGACCTCCGAACGTTTCCACCAAGTTTGTACACCTGTTGTACCGTGGAAATAGCTGACTCGTTGTTCTGAACACCTGCAGCGCCTTGAGACTGGGAACTCGGCTCTCTTAGTCATCGACTGTGGTGTGAGGCGATGGCGTAATGCTTTGAAGACCTACCACATCGTGGGACTGGAAATCTTAGTCAGGAATTGTGGTGTGTAGCGATGGCGTAACATCTCCCCCCTCAGAACGGCAACTATTTTAGAACTTTTAGAAAAAATGTTGCCGAAGCCCTCTGTGAGCTTGCGGGTCTTTCAGCATCTTCATTTTGCGGGTCTTCAGTTTTAACGATCATCTGATTTTTCTTAAGATTTTTTCTAGAATCGGCGTATGAACAGTACAGCGCCTATTGTACCAGCAGGTATGACGTAGACTGGTAATGTGGTGTGATTAACAACATCTGATGAAGTGTGGTCCAAGTGTATCAATGGCTGCAGCATTGACCTGTGTTGGTATTCGTGAAGATCCCTAAGGTTGACAGAGTTTTTTTTAGCTGTGGTAATAGTAACGTATATAGAGCTTCAGATTTCCTCGAAATTTTCATGATTTTCAGAGGTTGTCCTTCAATTCTATCGCAACTATTTCTTATACTGTTTTTTTCTGTATTCAAGGAACAACTGATTGGAATAGTGATAAGAAAGCTTCCTCGCCCTGTGTTGTAGTTCTCGTGTCCGCAGATAATATGATTTTCCGTCGGGTGAGGAAAGGAAATAACGTAGTCTTTCGTCAAGCTGGTCTATAGTTTCTTTTGATAGTTTGATCGAATTCATTTCGCAGGATGGATCCATGGAATGATTGTTAAAGAAGTACTGGATACACTCTAGTTGTTCTTGGACTTGATGCTTCATGTATTCTTTGCATAGCAATTGGTTATTTATTATAGTTCGGGCATTCTGCCTCTATGTACATGAATGCCTGTCTGTTACTTGCTATTAAAGGATAGGGGGGTATGATAGGCAGGTTATTTCTATTAGGAATGATAGCTAATCTATATAAATCATATTTTTGGACAAAACTATAGGAAATTTTAAAGTAATAACTATGCGCCTGTCCGAAAAATTGTGTATGTTCCTAACACGTAGCCTAAGGGGAAAATCAATTGTAATTTATACCTCATATTGGATATATATTTAAATTAACAATAGAATAATGTGTGCCCGATACATGCACAAAACTTAAAATATTCTTTAGCCTAGAAAGATCTGTCATAATAGAATCTGTATTTTCTAAGATGATTATTAATAACTAAACAAAATTAACATAGTTAATAAGATTTATGTTCCAATGTGCATTGCTGTTTAAAAGAAGCGCTAAAGTACAATAAATAATTTCTTGACTTCGAACTATCTGTATTATAACTTTATTGTGGTGCGCCATCCAATCCTTATTTAAACTGATATGTTTGTTAAGTTAATGTCCAATTTTAGCTTGGTCATTTTCCAAAAATTTTTATAACGTTTGTTGAATTTAATTGTATCTGAGTAATCGAGGTTACCAGTTATGCTCTCAATAACGGAACCTAGACCAATTATAATGCCTCTTTTATTGCGCTGGGCCTTTAAACTACTAAAGTGACCTAATACTTTCTGTAATTTATTGTCTAGATATTCAATTTTGTAGTTCGTATAAGGTAAAGGTGTCATTTTCAAGTTTTTTCCTAAAGTCAGAAAACTGATTTTGTAAGATGTCAATTTGAGCTATGAAACATTTTGGCTAAGTTTGGAACATTCTTAAGGCGTGACTGAACTACTGGTTCACAATATTTAAAGATATATATGTGTATAGGTAGATCAGCTAAAACGGTGTCTTGAGTATAGCGCGAAGGAAGTTTTAGTCGAGTCGCTAATGGGTTGTTTGTAAAAATTCGTTGGTGATATTCATTTTCAGGCTTGCGGGTCCTGTTATAGTTTTCTATCAAAGTCGTTCGGTTAGTAAGCGCGGTTTTATTAATTAAGCGATATACGGTTTTCATTCGTTCACGATGGGTCCTTATATACTGCTATAGTAAGTGCTTGGTTATGTTCATTCAACCGGGTCAATATGTCCGTATTTGGAGAAAACGTCAGTAAATGTCAGATATGTTTCATCTTGCACAGTAAATAGGTCAGGGTGAGTCGAAATGATCTTGTGGTTGGTGGTACTATGTTAAATCTTTGTTTAATGGAATTCCTGTCATATTTGTCTTGACCACATATAGTACATTCGTTAGTAAATTTGATTACGTGACCTTTCATTTAAGGTCTTACTAATATAATAAAAATATAGTTATAATTACCATTTTAATATTTCGTATTTATAAAATTGTATATGTATAATAAAATAAATTCAATTGAAAGTCACAAATAACTTTTTTTTTGAAGTTGTATATGTATTATTTGCGTATGTATAAAAAATAAATAAAATAAAACGAAATAAATTCAAAGGGACAAATAACAATTCTTTGAAATTGTGTATGTATAATTTATGTATGTATAGAAAATAAATAAAATAACAAAAATTTAATTGAAAAGGATAAAATAAAATAAAATAAAAAAATAAATACATATTAATAAATAAAAAAAAAATAATATTAATGAATATTAACATACAATTCTTTAATAATGGATATATCAAGAGGACGGTTTTGACCTTGGGATTCTTTTATAGCACTAATAACGTCTTTAGTCAAGTTATTTCCGGTTATCTTTACGCATATCCTCGTGTGAGTGTCAAATGATTTTGTAACCTTTGGTGCACTCATACACGTTAGTGTGAACATTGACTAAAATCATATGATCCATTAAAAATTATATCTTGTGGAAACGGGTTAAATTCTAAAATGCCGTGGTTATCACTAACGACCGTAAGACAGATTCTTATGAAGCAATTGCATACTACTTGTTTCGGTATAAATGCGTCACCATTGTAAATATTAATCGGAACTCTAATTAAGAAGAATTTGCTTGTATAACGTATTCATTCTTTAAAAGCATTGGAATAAACTGTAAAGTATGCTTCACAAAATTAGCATTATTTTACAAAAAATATTAAAAAGATTTTTGCTGTTATTCAGATTCGAACTGGGTTTACACGGGTTTTGTAAGCAGCTGATTTCCATCTGAGCTATTTTTGCTCTGACAGCGGCGGCGATATCCACCTTTATATCCTAGCTAGACCGATTTATGGTCCCCGAAATTACCTATATACTAAGTTTCACGGAAATCGACGACATCGTTTCAGAGATCCTGCATATATGTATTATAATATAAAAAATATACAAAAATTGCTCACTTAAACGTATTACATAGATTAGATAGATAGATAGATATGTAGATATAATGATATAGATAGATGGGTAGATAGATATGTATTAGATAAATATAGATAGATTTCGCGAGGAACTTTTGAATGGGATTCGTCGCGTCGTGAGTTATTAGTACCTTATTTTTGAGATCAATTTTAGCTATTATTTAGTTCCGGAAACAGTGTAGAGTCACAGAATAATCATTGCGAGTAATAGCGAGGTCATTATGGGGGGTTGTTTCGTTCCTTTGATCTTAAAAATTATTTATTAAGGCATTTCTAATACCACTCCAACTCTCTGGGATACTGTTTAATTTTTTTTTGCGGGCTTCCGACCCTTTCATTCTATAAAGTATTTCGTTTAGTAAAGATAGATTAGAAAGCTCACTACTTGATCGGCACTTTAATATATACGGCACATATTTGGTCACACAATTTTAAAAATAGAATTAATACATTAGGGTTTCCATCAAACTCAGGCACTGGGCGTAAGGCTTTAAAAATGGTAATGAAAGAAAAAGAAACCTTAAAAATAAAGATACATTTCTATAATATTAATTGTCTACACTAAAATTTCTAAATGTTTATCTAAATACTGTCTAAAAATTTCTACGGGCTTGCCTATTCGATTAGAGCCTGCAGAAAATTTTCTGTTATAGAAAATTTAAAAAAATACACTAATACTATCTACTAGGTTTTTTCGAACTTGCCTACTCGATGTAGGGTCTGTCGAAAATTTTCTGATATAGAAAATTTCAAATATTACTCTATTACTATACACTAGGTTTTTCGGATTTGCCTACGCGATGTAGGGCCTACCGGAAATTTTCTGTTATAGAAAATTTGAAAAATTACTCTAATACTATCTACTAGGGTTTTTTTTCCGAACTTGCCTACTCGATGTAGGACCTATCGAAAATTTTCTGCGATAGAAAATTAAAAAGTTACTCTATTCCTATCTACTACTACTACTCGGTAGGGAGCCCTTGAATGCGTTGCTTGTGCGATACGGTGACACACAAATATACATCACTGCTACAACAATACACGATCACCCCCACACACGTGCACGCCTACACGCTTACACATGAAAGTGGGAGGGCTTACTTTTTTCCCTTATCGAACTGATAAACTCTCAATTTTCCGATAAAAAATATATGGAGGAGTTGTTGAGGCGTGTATGCTTGGTACACATATACGTTTCAACAACTCATACATATATGAATAGCTAGGTTAGCTAAGATAGGTCGCGATTTTGCATGCAACAGGCAATAGCCAAGCCGAGGTATGCCGTGCACCCTTGAGCTGGTAGCCAAAATAAAATCGGCTGAGTGCCTTAAGCGCTCGCCTTAGTAGTCCGGTGAGCTTAAGGTTACGACCTTGCTGGGTTAATAGCGTAGTCATATTGAAAAAAAAAAAAACAAAAGAAAACAACAATTGCCGTTAGAGCAATTATATAGTAAGGATAAAAGTATCCAGACTACTAAAAGGAATCATAAATGAATGTTGGCTTGAGAACAGAGTAATCACATAGATTAATAACACCAGTAAGTTTTATTATGACTAAACATTCGTCATTAATGTATAGTGAATTTAAAAGAGAAACTATAAAACCAATTTATGTTTTAAAATTATATCGAGTTTAACTTAAATTATATTTCTCATGTAGTAAATACTCATATAAAATAATGTGTGCGAAATATAATACTTAGGCATTTAGATTTATATGAATTACTTTGTATTATAGAAATTAAAGCAAAATTGACAACATTCTTAAAATTCGAAAATAAAATACTGCCCTTAAAATCCAAGTAAGAAACGTATCTCATAGAACATTGTGGAATAATAGTAAAAAAGCTATTATTCGCCAAAAATGGATTAGAAAGTTTTTAAAAAATAATCGACTATTTAATTATACTAGTGGGCGCCCAGTGGTCGACATTCGACCATAGTTACTTGATTTTTTAAAGTTTGATCTTTATTAGGGTTCTTTTGTCAAAGGGTATACTTATATAATCAAAGGTTTTCATCATGGCTACTCAGTTATTTGCCATTTGCCATGATATTTATTATATAATCATTAAAAAAAATCTATGTGTAAATGAAAATGAAAATTAATTAAAAATTGGAAACAAAAACCACGTGGTAAAGCCTAAATTTTAACCAAACATAACTTTACGAAAATAAACAAATTTATCGCAACCCATAACACAATTGTCAATTAATTTTACACGACACCATGGGTGAGTGGTATTTCTGGGTGATATTGAAATAAATGTAGTCTGTTCATTATGAGAAATAGTGATATGCCCAGTATCATCGTTTGGAAAAGTAATGGATGCACAATACAATTAAATGGTGAATCCAAGACAAAAACGTTTTTAATACTACCATTTGAAAATAAATTCTTTTTTGTTGATACATGATGTTGAATTGCAACATTGTAACCGCGGAGGTCTAAGTCATGGATTACTTTAATGAACAAAATTCATATTTTGATTATACAAAGTACTATTTGTTTTTTATTAATTCATCATTTGAAGGAGTTCACCATAAAAAATAAAAAATATTACAATAATAGTTATATTTTATAATATCATTGTTGAATGTAGAATAAAAAATGGTAATTAAATTAAATTAAAAAAAAAATACATATAGTCGAGCATAGCAACCTTCTTCACGACCTTTTTGTTGTTCATAATCATTGACGGCTGTCAAAATGTCTTTTTTATTTACATTTGTGCATATGTTATGTAAAAATCGAGTACTAGTGTCAGTAGTGCATATTTTAATTAATTTAATGTACTTCTAATGCATTTTATATAAAATAAACAGCTTTCTGCACTTCTCCGGCATATAAACTTTAACTATGCCAAATTTCAAGTTCACCCGTTGACGGTAAATAGGTTAAAAAGGGATACAAAAATTTTGCTTCACGTATTAATATATAGATGTTAAATATACCTACATATTTAGTTGTTTTGTCGTTTTGCAAAAGAGCAGTGTTTTAGTCGAGGCAACATTATCAATCATACTATTTAGGGTGACATAAGTGGACCCTCCTCATGCGAGCCTGAAGTTCCATTAGTCACGAGGCCACGCCCGATACTGATACGGTCTTCTTTAGCTATTTTAACAATAGCCAGCTAATATACTCTAGATTTATCCCTTTAATGGTCTTACTGAATTGAGAATATCAAATATGAATGAAAAACTGTTCAAGGAAAATTACAGCTTTATATAATTTGCCAACATTGCGTAACCAGATGGTAACAAAAATAATTGCAATTGCTATAACATGTAAGTTAATTTTTTATGAGAATATGACGAATAATATAATGCATTAAGAAATTTTACCAAATACGAGCATACACTGAATGTGAAGAATATTGAAATAAGTTATGCATTTTCTCCAATATCAAGTCCAATAATTAATTGTATTTGATGATATAAATTGCCAAGTCATCGAGATATATTGAAATGAAAATAAATGTAATCAAATAGATTATGTATACAACTTGGAACTAGTACAATGTATTTTTACAGAATTAGATTGTAATCAGAACATCACAAAATGAAAATGATCTTAACGATATTTTTTTTCTAATACCATATTTTCCAGAGAATACGAAAGTGACGATGTATTTTGTAAGTTAAATTAAAAGTTGTACAGGCAAGAATACTTAGTTACCCAACAATTAATGTTTTCGCTATTCTCTATAACAAGTTACCAACTATCAATAACTTTGACGCATTTTTATACCTACTTTTCAAATTTTCCAAATTCAGAAGTATTCAAGATAATTAAGTGAATAAACTACGACTTATTCCTATTGAAATAATAAAAAGGCACGATATTTATTTGAAAATTATAAATATATATAAAGACAAATCGTACAATCGTCAATCAGAATAAAGTCCAGCACATTAAAACTGAACTACGGCTACATGACGTTTGTATGCGTAATTATCAATCACATTTGAAATGTCGACAAAGTTGAAAAATACGTGTAAACAAAACTGTACATAATATGTAACGGGTTTAAGGCTTATCATATAAAATATTTCTCAGATGCCTACTGGGTATAAGTTTGAGTCTCTGGATAGTTTGGATTCACAATTGGAAACGGTAAATGTCGCTTAAATCGGGTTTATTCAGATTTTTCGTATTTAAAAATACAATTGAAACCTATAATAAACGATTTGGTGCAGACAAAGTTGCACGGGTCAGCTAGTATCTAATACAACAATTATTTCATTCGAATACAGTCATTTATTTTAATTAATCTGAACGACTAATCACGGATTTATTTTACATCCTTTTACTAATGATAAAGAAAGATTAAGGGCCTAAATGATATTTTAAAGTTTATCACGAAGATGGCAAAAGCTTCGTCTACGTGTTTAAACATAAACGATCCAATATACTCGAGGGAGACCAAGCTCAAGTGATTTTTATGGCGACGAAACCGAGTGATTCTTGGATCTTATGGCATCTATAAACCCGCTCCTGTCGTTTTGATGATTTAGCAAAATTTTCCATTACGTCATCGTCCCGTCCCACCCAATTCTAAATCTTTGAAATTAATAGGATATGTTATTTCAATATTCAGAGTGACAAGGAAAATATTATAAGATGAGTACGCCTTATGTAAACTTAAACTGTAACTAAACACAGCTTATTAATATTAGTGCCAGGGCGAGTGATTCTAGCTCGGTTCTCTAAAAACATTTTTAAATTAGAATAAACCGTTAGGTTTGCCTTTTAAAATTCACATTTTTCTACAAAAAAAAAAAATTGTAAAAAAATATATCTTTTCTTCTGTTACTCGGATTCGAACTGGGGTTATACGGATTTTCTAAGCAACCGATTTCCAACTGAGCTATTTTTGTTTTGACAGCGCCGGCGAAATTTATCTTTATATTCTAGTTATATTTTTTCATTGCCTAAAAACTCAGTTAAAAAAAGTTTTCTATGAATAAAATCTAGCTAGATCGATTTATCATCCCCGAAACTACCTACATACTAAGTTTCACGAAAATAGATGACGCCGTTTCCGAGATCCTGAATCTATGCAAATATAAAAATATACAAGAATTGCTTGTTTAAAGGTACTATACTAGTGGGCGCCCAGTGGTCGACATTCGACCATAGTTATTTGATTTTTTAATTTGAACTTTATTAGGGTTCTTTTGTCAAAGTGTATATATACTTCTTTTCATCGTGGCTACTGAGTTATTTGCCATGATCTTTAATTATATAAACAAAAAAAAATCTGTAAATGATAATTGAAATTAATTATAAATTTGAAACAATAACTTTGGTAAAGCTCTCAAATTTAAAAAAAAAACATAACTTACGAAAATAAAGAAATTTATCGCAATCCATGACACAATTTTCAATTAATTTTACACGACACCATGGGTAGTATTTCTGGGTGATATTGAATTAAATGTAGTCTGTTCATTATGAGAAATAGTGATATGCCCAGTATTGTCGTTTGGAAAAGTAATGGATGCACAATACACTCAAATGGTGAATCCAAGACAAAGATGTTTTAATACTACCATTAACTTTTGAAAATAAATTATTTTTTGTTGCTACATGAGGTTGAATTGCAACGTTGTAACCGTGGAGGTCTAAGTCATGGATTACTTTTATGAACAAAATTTGTATTTTGCTTATACAAATTATTATTTGATTCATTTTTTTATTAAATCATCATTCGAAGTGAGTTTCCCATAAAAAATAATAAACATTACAATAATAGTTATATTTTATAATATCATTGTTGAATGTAGGATGAAAAATGATAATTGGAACGTAAGAGTTAAAAAATACATACAGTCGAGCATAGCAACCTTCTTTCTCCTACCTTTTTTGAAGTTCGTAATTATTGACGGCTGTCAGAATGTCTATTTATTTACATGTGTGTATATGTTGTGTAAAAATCGAGTAGTAGTAAGAGTAGTGCATATTTTAATTAATTTAATGTACTTCTAATGCATTTTATATAAAATAAACAGCGTTCTACACTTCTCCGCCATATAAACTTTAACTATGCCAAATTTCAAGTTCACCCGTTGACGGGAAGTAAGTTAAAAAGGGGTACAATTTTTTTGCTTCACGTATTAATATATAGATTATTAGATAAACGCGAAAAAGATTTTGCTTGTTACGCTTTGGTGCTTAAACTACTCAACTGTTTCATCCAAATAAACAATACTGTCCCTGAAAATAGTTTAAATCTATATTAAAACGAGTTAAACCGCGGGCAGAAACTAGTCATAAAATAAATATTCATTGTTGTAAGTAGTGTTTATGTTAATATCTAAGTAATTGTATAATTGTAAGCACAAAAACGAAGAAAAAAGAAAATACAATAGAATCGATTTGAGTTAGCTAACCGAAGAAAACTACGCTAAGAAATGTGCAAACAGAATCAAAAATCAACTTAATCAATTTGTGGCGGCAAAACGGTAGGAAGTGGAATAACTTTATCGCCTACGTTTCCTGCTTATGATCACTTTATCGTTAAATCTAAACATCTTGTCCGTTGATTAGGTATTCGAGAAATACCTGCTGCTTTTCTATCTCATATACATTTAATGAATATCTACAGATTTTTAAGAATAAATATGTTTGCTCCTATGTTTGCCAATCGATTTTTTTTATTACTAACTATTAATGAGCTTTATAAATAAAAAAAAAATGTTTTTTTTTCTTGATCTTCAACAAATTGAAGCCTTTATTTATAAGTCTCTAATCTTTTCACATGACGCTTCTTACGGCTAAAATCTAGAATATTTATACGATACTCAGCAGTTTCCACGATGTAAAAAATATATAAAGATAATAATATCTATATACATAAACACGCGAAAAAACAAAATCGTAGTGAATAAATACTATGACAGAATTTCGACCACTGAATGACCACAAGTAAAATTACGGCGTGGAAATTATTATAAAAATTAAAATTGTTTATAGACGTATAGATGTTTAAACAGATGACGATTATAATGTAACAACGATTCCAGAATTTCGATTATAATAAAATGCTATCTATATATTATTGCCTCTTTGTCATATGAAACTACAACGACAAAATACATATATTGAGTTGATGTATGAAATTAGTATAAAATGGAATTCTTTACACTTTTACGTTTTTAATATCTTTTGCAAAATGTTATCTTTCGTTTCATGATTCTTATTATCTAACACGATTTCTCTTACGCATTATACCCAATTTTGTTCTCTGTTCACATACTACATGTACCCATTATAAAATAAAGACATTTCTTATGTATTTTTTCTCGGACTATGCTACTGACCTAGTTAACAGCTTCACGGGATTACGATTTTTTATACTAATTTATACCTTCTATGTATATAAATAACAAATCATTGCCAAATGTATATCAGCAAATAGTTTAATACGCCTGCATCTATATGGGTAATTATTTCTTTTTACATGTATAATTATCAAGGCAAATTTTGTATGAAAGAATTTTTTTGAAAAATCGTACGATGAAATTAATATTTAGGGTTAAAAATTCTCTTTACAAAAAAGTGGGTATATGAACGAGTGATTAACATACAGTAGTTCAGTTATTACGCCCGTGGGAAACAAGGACTGGCAATTAATTTAAAAAATATATATATTTTTAATAATAGCGTTTAAATTAATACGCTTCGAAATCGACAGTACCAATATAAAGCAATAGTTAAAATATAATATTCAAAATAATCCTTAGTAGACAGTGCACTCAACCG
>JACEII010000892.1:0-12797 GCA_014332785.1 Antheraea mylitta
ATGAAACGTTTTGGAGTCGCCGTCATCGAAATCGATGAGGAGGACTACTACTACTTCCAAATGCAATAATTATAATTGAAATCTGAATAAAATATAGGGTTTAAACAATGGTGTCCACTACCCTACGACGGAGTTTAAAGATTATATTTGATTTCTATTTCGTGAGGTGTCTATAGGTTGTGCGTTAGATGACTGACATAACGTCACTATTACGTCACTCGTAGTAGTAAAGTACAATATTGGTTTCATCTGAAATTTATTTCCAAGAAAATAGTACTTGATAAAAAGTAAACATACTTCTAAATTACTTAACAATTTAAAGTAACACACTGGTAGATGCGTTTGTCGCGTTTTACTAAAATGAAGAAAAAAGACAGCTATTGTTTTCTTTGGCGTGGGTGTATACTAAAAACATAGCCTTGACCTTTTATATTAAATGCAAATCATGAAATGACGCCTGACTTGGCTGCTCGGTCTAGATACTCTTGCCTTTTTCTTAGTGAAGAAAAAAGAACAGGCACCTATAAAAAAATTGGCGAAATTTTAGTCTGTGATGTAGTGGCGTTTAATTTATAGTTTTCTTTTATACTTTTATTATTGGAGTATTTTTGACCAGTGAAGTAAATAGTAAATAATGACATGGAGTATTAACTCTGAAAAATCACGAAGGCTTTCTGAACAATTATGACATGGAGGCCCATCAAAAACGAGCCCACCATTTTTGTTGGTACTGAAATCATCACAAGACACTTTGTAATAATTATCCACTTTAAAATGACTGTGATTATCTTCAATAACCAGGATTATTTAGCAAATTAAGAAAAAAAAAAACAGAAGTTTTGTTTATTTCAGTTTTTTTTTATTTCCCTTCATATAAATAATTCGTAGTCAGTCTTTTGCTACTGGTGGTAGTGGTTTATATTGGTGGTCGTCGAGTAATCAGAATTCGACCATACTAAGGGGTACTTTTTTTTATCTCAAAATGACTACGCTATTGACCCATCAAGGTCTTAACAGCTTCACCGGACTACGACTACTACGGGGTACCTACAAAGGGTTTTCTTTATGTGTTAATAAGAAGATATTGTCTGTATTTCTTTTTGATTTTTTTTAAAGTAGTAAATCTGTATTGAGCCTCACAGAAATATTGTAGATAATAGACGTAAGGAGCATGAAGAACAAAAACCTCGAGTTGTTGATGATATGAAAAAAAGCCATTCTAATATTTGAAATGGCAACTCTGAAGTTAATTTAAAGCTATAAAACAAAGAAAATGGTTCAGAAACAGTAGACAAAAATGTACAGTTCTCGACAAACTTTTTGACTGCACTGAATTTAGCTGCGCGGAACACTAGACATAAATGTTATACGTTTTATATTTCACGTACAACATCGAAACGGCTTACAGATAATTAAATGCTAATTTTGGATTCCTATAATAATCTTTTAACTTTGATTGTATTAAACCCTTGACGATATTATGTGCAAGTCTAAACATACAGCTATATTCAGACCGGTCAAAGACATTGACGACGACTGTAGTGATTTATAGCCTATTTGTATTAAGAGCATATTTATAGCAGGGATTTGTGTTGATTTGTCATCGTTCTTTTATCTGTCATATTTGTAAGATAATATATCTATAGATATTATACATAAACATATTATTTATCAGATAGACGCATAAATGATAGTTGTTAATTTATAAAACAATAAATTTCGTCACGATTAATCTTGAACACAAGCGCATAGTGCCTTTATCAATTCTAATAAAATAATATAGGAAGGTATTGTAGAAAATTACTACTTTGTTATACGTAACAGCCGTAAAGGTAACATTACATAAATAAACAAAATTGAAGTGTCTGAACTTTAGAATAACAGCTTTTTACTGAATGCATATGAAAATATAGTCCTAGCCAAACTTTTTGACCTCTCGGAATATAGCCGCCTTAAGCGTTCCCGCAAATATGAAGTCTGATCCTGGGGCTTTTTTCTTTTTAACAGTTACAAACAAAACAACTAAAAATATTCTAATAGCTGCAGCCCTTTTGAAGTGATGCACTTGCATATATTCCGCAGTTGTTTTTCATTAATATTTTTATACTTGTTTACACAGGATTTTTTATAAACTGTGAATTAAGTATATGGATTTAATTATGAGGTGCAAATTTCAACAAAACCGTAATCGTGATTTGCGCATGATAACATGTGATTATGTTATGTTTTGATAAACATGTGTTTATTCTCACGCAATGATTTGAATCTTGTGTTTATTATACTATTGTTTTGACCAAATGTTTCATCATCACAATAACTTTATCTATCAAGGAATATATTGATGTTTTTATTACGACTGGTGTTATCTAACGACTTCATATAGCCTACAGTACCACTGTAATTATGCATAATTTCTTTTACTCATTGACTTGGTCTTGCACGTAAGTAAAAGGAGTTAGTTATTATTATTAAAAATGACTATGGTGGGCAATGTTATCACAATGTGAGAACAAGCAAGTGCTATGTAGGAATAAACAAGAGTGAAAGAGAATATTTCACGTTACTCGCATTCAAAATCACGATACGAACAATGAATATTTATTTCGTTATTGTGTAGTATCGTGTCATTGATGATCAAAATGGCAAGTGGCCTCGTAATAAAATAACAGTTAACAGTCTATAACAACAATTAATTAACAATATACAGGAGATATACCAGTATAAATTATATATACGGTGTTAGCTTCCAATGTCTGTGGACTAATTCTTAAACTCTACATCCTGTAAACACATATTAAATATAACCCATTTTCATGTAAGTCATTTAATAAAAGAAATGTTTTACTTTAGCTTTGTTATAAATATGTGTCGTTGGCCTTGTAAATTCCCTTAAGTCGTCGTTTTATTCGATGTTCATTTTCATTAATTTATAAATGTGATACGAATACTTGCGTAGGCAGAAAATACCGGGCAATTAAATAATTAAAGTCTACTAAAAGCATTTACATTTAATTGATGTTCACATCTTTAGTTAAGATAACCAAACTATCGTCCTAATTGCGTATTTCGCAAAAAAAACAATCAAAAGTTTCTAAATGTGCAAATGAGAAAATCCAATGACGTGCAAATCATAGTGTAAACTAACATGTGTCTTTTTCTATCTAGATTTACTCGTAACATCTTTTAACTATGATGCTCATTGATTAAAGTCGTCGGACACCGGATCTTTTGGTGTAGGTTTGAATGAATGAATCCTTAGAAATAATGCGGAGCTGCAGAAAAACGTCGTGAACAAACCATAGCACGCCGATAAGGCTTATTCTAAGCCCGTTTGGCTAAATACCACCCTGAAATCAAAATCTGCCCTAAATAATCTATAGATGTATTCCGGTAGCAGTGAGATTGTAGTCAAACGCTTAAATTTATACGTTGTTATTACAAAAAAGTTAAATACGTATTGAATACTTGCTTTAAACAGGTTTCGTACTAAATACACCGCGCTTGGCCGAGGCAAGTTCGCGTTATCCTTTTTTCGCAAGTCTAACATAATCGAACCAAAGCGAGACAAAAGAGCAAAATGACGAACACTCAGCGACCGCAGTGCATTCATAACGTAACATTTTATAGCAAGTATTCAATACGTATTTAAGTTTTTTTGTAATAACACCGATAACGTATAAGAAAAAAAAGTTGTTAGTTTTTGTTAAGGTTGCGTTATTACTGGTAAAAAAAAGTTGGTTTTGTCATGTCGATCCTGTTCTTTTCTTATTTCTTTCATATTGGTTTAGGGAAAAAATGTGTATAAGGACAGAGTCGCTCTTAGGTTGAATTCCCAAATATCGGATAACTTGTACATTATGTGACAAACGGTTGTGAACAATGATATTATAAAATTTTTTTTTATATATATATCATATAGGAGGCAAAGGAACGTGCGTGTCACCTGTTGTTAAGCGATCACCGCCGTCCATAGACACTAGCAACCCCAGAGGAGTCGCAAGTGCATTGTCAACCTGTGTTTGGGGGAATGGAGAGAAAGGGAGAGGGGTTAGAGGAGAGGAGAAGGGAGAGCAGAAGGGAGAGGAGAAGAGAGGGGGGAGAGGGGATATGGGTCTCTGGCGCTCTCACTGACCGAACGAAACACAACAATGCATGCACTGTTACTTCACGTCGGTTTTCTGTGAGAGCGTGGTGCTACCCCGGACGAGCCGACCCATTCATGCTGAAACCAATAATAGCTTCAGCGTGGCTCTACCACCTACAAAACTAAATATCATTCGTTGTAAATGATTAAAAATTCCTTAATACCCACGAATTTGTCTACGAAGTTCATTATTATCTTAACAATATGATTTATGTATACAAGAAAAATAATCAAAAACAATTGACACGGCACACGAAAATATATTGCTTTCCTTTCTCCTCTGCAAGAAAATATACATCGCTAAATACGCAGTGCTTATAAAAAAAAATTTATTAGTATATCAATAACTATTTAATACAAGCCATTAAAGAATATCCTGATATTTCTAAAAAAAAAACCAAATTAAAAAATGTTCCTGAAACTATTCAGTAGTATTGCGTGACGCGAGCAAAACGGCGGATATCTATTATCATTTTATCTATTCAGATGAAACCATCTTACATTAAGAATTGTTTAGGAAAATGTAAAAGTAATTAAAATCCACATCGGTAATATAATTGCTCGCGTAAATGAATTCACATCTTTATAAGTAACGCAAATAGCAACAGTAAGGTTCAGTCGTCAAGCGAACATGTTATTCGTTGCTGGGGGTCAGGTTATCCGATGACACTAATCACGATTCATATGCGTGTTTTATGACACACCCATTCTTTGTTACTAGTGACTTAATTAGTCGGAGAAACGTGGTTATTATAAGTTCATAAGTGTGATAACCACGCGCACTTAGCGTGATTATTGACGTGAAACTTATTATGGAAGGGCATTGAAATTATGATCTGCAACCTTTTTGTGTGACGAAAAGTGGTGGGAGTAAACATTATGTTGGGTAGAGTGTTGACAACACCGCTTCTCGTAGTTAAGCAACGTCGGACGCGGTCAGTATTTGAATGGGTGATCGTTTGATAAATCTCGAGAAAACCGAGGCCATACTCTTTCATGGGCCTCGGCGGGGACCACCACCTGGGGCCCACATTATGGTGGAGGGCGCCCGGATCAGGGTGGGTGCCCACATGAGGTACTTGGGCCTCACCCTGGACGGGCGGCGGCGGCACTCGGCCGGTTGCTCCCCAATATTGGGGGGTCGGGTGCCGGGTGCCGTCGACTCTTCATGGGAGTCGTGCGGGCGATGGCCGCCTACGGGACACCGGTCCGGGCTAATGCCCTCAGTGCTACTAAAGTGCGCGCGCTGCGCAGTACGCAGCGTACGGTGGCACTGAGGGCAATGCTGGCGTACTGGACGGTGTCATCGGCGGCGACCTTTACGCTCGCCGGCTCCCTTTCCTGGGAGCTGGATGCTGGGGTGCTCGCTGCCGTGTATGAATTCACTGTGGCGAGTAAGCGTAGTGGGGAGCCTCTGTCTCCCGGGAAGGAAGTTAAAAGGTGAGAATTGTGGGAAGGGGCTATAGGGAGGTGGATGCAGGACCTGGCGGACGCCCGCTTCGGGACGCACACCGTCGACGCCGTCCGCCCGGTCCTGCGGGAATAGATTGGGAAGAGATGGGGCTCCCTGTCCTTCAGGCTGGTGCTGGTGCTGACCGGACATGGTTGTTTCGGGTGGTACCTGCACCGGATCGCTCGCAGGGAGCCGAACGTCGCCTGCTATGAGTGCGGCGCTGAGAAACACTCTCTCTGAGTGTGCTGCGTGGGAGGTGGAGCGCCGCACTCTGGCGCGGTAGATTTGTCGCTGCCGAGCGTGGTCTCGTCCATGGTCGGCAGCGAGCAGGCGTGGCGAGCAGTGGCCTCCTTTTACGAGGAAGTCATCTCGCAAAAGGTGGCGGCGAAGAGGGCCCGCGAGGCGGACCCCCTTAGTGGCTGTCTTCGCCAATGAAGGACCGGCAGGAGGAGGCGGCGCTTTACCCAACTCCTCCTGCCACCCTATCCGGGCCTGAGGGGATGTAGACGGGGAGCTCATCCCCTCACTGCACAGGTCCGGCGGACCCAGCTGCCTCTCTATAGGTAGGAGCCCGGCGGCAACCTTCCTTCCTTCTATTCAAGGGGAATAGCGGAGAACGAGTCCTTGCCGTCCCAACATCACGGTCTGACGGTACACAGTGGGGTTTTAGTCCGTGCGACTCGGACATAACCCATCCTCTCCCCCGGGAGGGTGGATAACCATAATGGATTTCCCCACGTAAAAAAAAATCGCTTGGTAACTCCGCGTGCGGCACGATGATTTTTTGTTGTATTACAATTTTATAGCATGTACGATCCTTTAGTTCTTATAAAATACTTAACGGATTGTGATACGGTTTTCACTATAATTTAGAAAATTTATTCTGAAAGGTTTATATGAATATATTGTATATACTGTATTTATATGAACTATAGAGAAGTCGAGCATGGCAACCACGCTCGGCAGCAAGAAGTCATTACATACCACCGCAGCCAGAGTGCGGCGATAAGACTCTCACGCAGCACACACAGAGTGTACTGTTTTTTTCGATCTGACTACGCTATTGACCTGGCAAGGTCTTAACAGCTTCGCCGAACTACTAAGGCGAGCTAAGGCACTCAGTCGGGCCAGAGTGAGTGTACTACTATCCCATTTTTTAGGATGAGCTCAGATATTTTAATAAAATTCGTTATTGTTATTTGTATCAACTGACTATCAATACGAAATCATAAATATATTTCAAGGATTGATTTCTGATATTCAGTAAAATATGTACCTACGTATTTTAATCTTTTACAATAACCTGTAGTTTTTATGTATTTAATGTATTGTAACACAAATTAATGTAACAATTATTTTTAAATTCACTTTCACTTTTTCAATCGTTTTTTGTCTTTCCAGCATGGCATCTGCCTTTGTAGGCAATTGCGCCAATATCAAGTGTGACAGATACACGTTATAAACTTAATGCTAAATATTCCGTGTCACAACGTGGAATAATCTACAATATCATCATATCACGATAGATAAATCACCAAAAAGAGACAGGTACTGTGTTGTGAGTGGCATAGAGATTATTTATAAAAATATATTGGAAATACATATGCATGGCATAATTATATAAATATAAACCTAGATAACTTTACAGTTTAATATTCTTACGATAAATGAAGAAAGTAAATATTTCAATAAAAATTGAAAATACATATGTAAGAAGTGTATTATTATTAGTGGGACGAGGGATATTGCCAGGAAGGATATCATATAGGGAACCAGAGAGTTTGCAACAGTTGAAAATAATATGATGCACTGATCCCTCATGAAGCCCACATTCACATAGAGAATGCTCACGGATGTGTATTTTCGCAAGAAAAACCTTCATACTCAATTTGTTATTTTAGCGACTGTTATATTTGTATCATGGTCATACCTATGTAATTTTATTAGTATATTTGAAAGATATAAAATGAAGCTCAGCTTGAAATATTATTTAACTGTTTCATCAGAGAACAACAAAGAGTAAGTTCAAAAGTTAAATTAAATAAGTGAGCTATAAAATGAATTAGATAAAACTAGTTGAAAGAACTGTCATAGCATCTTTACGTGCAATTAAAAGCCGTTTGAGGTTAAAGATTAGCTGGAATATAAATAAAATTAGTGATAGTGCTCTCGTCGAATCCGGTAAATACCGGTCTTTATTTATCGTTAAATGTAATGAGTATAATAAATTACCGGTTTATATCGGTCTTTTATTTTTTATTTTATATTCTTATGACCACGAATCAATCACGTTCACGGTACATGCATATAGATAGTTATTAAATAGAGTAAAGTTTATTTACAGATAAGCTAATAACCTTGTTTATAATATTTTACCGTAAGAATTGTTAATTGAAGTAATCTGTGAATAGATTATGGTTTTTATAAGCATGTGAGGTGGATGCAGGACCTGGCGGATGCGCGCTTCGGGAGGCACACCGTCGACGCCGTCCGCCCGGTCCTGCGGGAGTGGATTGGGAGGAGATGGGGCTCCCTGTCGTTCAGGCTGGTGCAGGTGCTGACCGGACACGGTTGTTTTGGGTGGTACCTGCACCGGATCGCTCGCAGGGAGCCGACCGCCGCCTGCCATCAGTGCGGCGCTGAGGAAGATACCGCACAGCACACTCTCTCTGAGTGTGCTGCGTGGGAGGTGGAGCGCCGCATTCTGGCGACGGTGGTAGGAGCGGATTTATCGCTGCCGAGCGTGGTCTCGTCCATGCTCGGCAGCGAGCAGGCGTGGCGAGCAGTGGCCTCCTTTTGTGAGGAAGTCATCTCGCAAAAGGAGGCGGCGGAGAAGGCCCGCGAGGCGGACCCCCTGAGTGGCCGTCTTCGCCGACGGGGGACCGGCAGGAGGAGGCGGCGATTTTCTCAACTTCTCCTGCACCCATAGTCGGACCTGAGGGGATGTAGTCGGGGGGCTCATCCCTTCATTGCACAGGTCCGGCGGACGAGGGGGGGCAGCTGGCGTGTACCCAGCTGCCTCTCTATAGGGAGGAGCCCGGCGGCAACCTTCCGCCGGGTGGACCGTTGGGGCGGCTTTTCAAGGGGAATAGCAGAGAACGATCCCTTGCCGCCCCAACGGCACGGTCTGTCGGTACACCGTGGGGTTTTAGTCCGTGCGAGCCGGACATAACCCATCCTCTCCCCCGGGAGGGTGGGCATCGATAAGGGATTTCCCCACGTAAAAAAAAAAAAAAAAAATGGTTTTTATAAGCATAAAATAATTTGTATTAACTTCTACTACGATCATCTGAGTGTTTATTAGGGTTGATTTGGCGATGTTTCTTATATATATATGTATATACTGATAATATAAAGAGGTAAAATTTGTGAGTTTGTGACGTTGATCCGTTGTTAGGGGAAATCTCAGGAATTACTGGTCCGATTTGAAAAACTCTTTCAATGTTATATGGCTCATCTATCTAGAATAGTTATAGGCTATATATCATCACGCTAAGACCAATAAGAGTGAAGCACCAATGAAGAATGTCTAAAAATCGGTATTTTTTTTCCTCTTGGGAGCATCCGCTGCGTGTTAGAGTTTGCCTAAAGTAAATTATTCCATACGAACGAAGTCGCGGGCAGAGGCTAGTTTGAAATAAAAAATATATATAAATAAAAATAGCTTTGGTATACGAGTATATGAAAAGGGGTCATTAGAGAATATTATGTCCTGTGTCACTGCAAGAAATGAAATCCAAGTATTGTGATCGCTACACACTACTAAGGATCATTCCAGAAGTATGTCATGGCTTCCAGTTTGTGTTTAGGTCTTCATGGATACAAATCCGGTAACTCCCATAAATGGTTCTTACATGTTTCGACCGCATTAAATGCAATCTTTCCAATTTTGATTCTGTTTTTGTCCATGTAAAGTGTAATCAGAACAAATTGAATAGATTAGACCTTGGTCCTGTAAGTAACTGATATTAATATATCAATAATCATCAGGATTTTATTCAGCTTTGAGCTGGTAAAACACTTCGACAAGGTTGGAGAACTTATACACCTATCATAAAAATAGGTATTCATACAAATGTAACAATATACATTATTAGTATATAAAAGCTCTATAAAAGTTATTTATCTAAGTGCTACATAGCCTTTAAAAAGGGTTTTGTATATTGATAAATATAAAAAAAACGATATTTTTAGTTCAACACCTATTGTTCAAATATTCAAGCTAACAAAGCAAAGGTTTTTTTACATTAATTTTAATATTTAATTTTTAATGGTAGGTAAAATTTTATTTAACAAATTATTCGTGTATCGTGGTTCAAACATTCTATTATAAATTCAAAGGCATGATTTTTATTTAAATAGTATAAACTATATGTACATAATCTTATAAGTGTACAATCAACTATATATTTAAATTGTTCATGCAGTTTCAATAAATTAGATTTAGGTGATTCCTTACTACTTTTTTTTTGTTTCTCGATATGACTACGCTATTGACCTAGCAAGGTCTCTTAACGGCTTCACCGGGCTACGCGATTGCTTGTTATATATTGTCATTCAACAAAATTAAGAATATGATAAATATATATATATATATATATTAACTATATTGAACAGCTAATGCCCTCTATCAGAATCGTTATATTTCTCAACACGTTCGATGTTTTGTGATTGTTTCTTAGTTTACTTAGTAGTACAGACTAAACTTCATAGATGGCGTTGTAACGATATACATACAAGTCGCTACTGTCGCCTCCGAATGTTGACTATAATTTATGTGAAAATTTAATCTTTATCGAATTTCACATTTTTTTATTAGTCTCCTTCATCTTAGTTTATCCAGACCACAGACTCATGTAATAACTACACACGGCGTCATAAATTAAAAAAGAAGAACTTTTCCCATTTGCTTTTTTTTCATCCTTACAGGAATACAGTTCAGATTTATTTGAAGGTCACCATGGATCATTACAGACAGCGTGTAGACTATAATGACATAGCCACAGAATAGTAATACTCCTAGCGGACATAATTCACAAAGCATACGAATTTGCGACCGTCGACTCCATTAAAAATAACGCCGAAAATCTAGATTAAAGTCACAACTTTAATTAGGTTAATAATATTATAAATTCTGTACCTCTTGTTCGTGGCTTCGCTCTCGTCAATATAGGGTTTACTTATCCCTTGGGAATATTACTTTTTCCTGGACAGAAGGGTATCCTACATCCTTTTCAGAAGGAGAAATTTAAACATACATGCTCTGACTGGATAATTAATCAAACCACAGAATTTAGCACACAGATATAAATTGACTGAACTAACAGCTAATACAAATTCTGTCGCCAAAGTTTACCATCCGGTCCACCGAGTGACCACTCAATGGCTTGCGGTTGCTAATCAAATTAAGCCTGGATACAAATGGTACGTAAATGTGGAGATAGCTTTTAGTTAAAAAAATATATATATATTCAAAAATAGAAACATTTGTTACTTGATTCCACATGCTTCCTTAGGTTGGGTGGTTAATAAATTTTGTTTACTTTTTATAACATACATATTTATGACATATACTGGGGGTTTTCTACTCACGTTTATCTTAAATGTAGATTTTGGGTGTGGAGTCACCGAAGGCCCATCGTAAAAGGCATTGTGTGCAGAAAGAAAATGGTGATGGATTGGGCATGTCTCATTTAATGACCATTGGTTCAAATAAGTTCTCGTAGGGCAGTCACTTTGCAAGACGCAGGACAGTCGTTTTAATTGGTCTAACATGGAAAAAGCTGAAAGTAAATGGATAATTCTTTTGCATGTCTTATACCCTTAATTACGGATCACAGAATTAATTTTGAGATGTTTAATCGTAATAACAAACAAGTATTATATACAAATATAATGCTGATTATTTATTTTTAGTGATGTTTTGTGCTTATTTATAGCAGATCTTCCCTGTTGAATAAATCGTTTTTTTTTATTATAGCACGGGTAAGCAACTGCACTATACCTGATAGTAAGCAGGTTATACGAACACTTCAAAGTATAATAAAATAGAAGCCATCTCCAGTAACACACATCACGTCGGATTTTCGGTTGATTTCATAGCGAACGGGATATCAACGAGTATGTAAACAAAAGAGGAACGTTCCAGTCTGACCACTTTGATTCGTTGAGAGTGTATGGAGAGTTAAAAAAATTAAAATGCTATTTACTTTTTCATTTGATATCGTCTCATTTCACTAAGTACTGAAGTTATACTAGACATTAATATATAATAATAATATATATAGTGTACTAGATCCGTTTATTTGGACGAATTTTGAATTTTGATAGCTTCCCCATGGCTGGATATTTTTTTAACTTTTTTCATACTTATAATTATATTTTGGCCAATTTAAACAATAATATTAAAAATCAGACATACTCTATTCAATTTAGACCCTAAGAAGGCGCTTACGAAGGTCACAAATATCACCGGTTCGGAAAACAATTCAGTCATCGAAAAAACCGTCAATAAACTGGATTGGGTTTGTCTTTTTAAAATACATATATTTATAATACATTAATGTTACAATAGTTTTAGTGGATGCACAGAGAGAGATGTCAATTCTAAACACCACCATCGTTCATATACTGATCCATTATTGCTAATATTTTGACACAAAAACCAGCTTAACATGGCGCTTAAGCTTACAATGCGATAAATCGATAATATACTGTTGTAGTTCGGTGAAGCTGTGAAGGCCTAGTAAGGACAATAGCGCAGTCAGTTCGAGAAAAAAAAAACGAAAGTTCAGTATTTATGTTATAAAATTATTTCATACTAGCATATAGCCGCGACTTCGTCCACGTGGTTACTTTGTGCTAACGCTTACACGCAACGGAAGCTATCAAAAGAAAAAAAAGAAGATTTTGAAACATTCTTCTTTAGTGCTCCACTTCTATTGGTCTTAGTGTGATAATACATAGTCTATAATCTTCTTTAATAAATTAACTAATTAACACCGAAATTTCAAATCAAAGTAAAAGTAGTTCCTGCGATTAGCGCATTCAACCAAACAAACAAACATTTCAGCTTTATAATATTAGTATGAATGAATTCCCGACCCGTGTATTGTCTATAAAATAAGCATAAATTAAATCAACTTAAAAAAAAAAATGAATTACGTAACAAACGTAAAGGAGATTTTATTTCGAAACCGT
>JACEII010000894.1:2024-14793 GCA_014332785.1 Antheraea mylitta
GCAGAAAAGAAGTGCCTGGCGTTCCTGAGGAAGATGCTCACCTCCGGTGACTAGGAACGTCAGGCAGCAGCCCGGCCAGAAAGGCCCGCCAAATCACCACCCACTCACAATTGGCGCGAACACCCGACCGCTTCGATTAAGAAGCGGCGCCGAGAGTGACGCGCCCTGTGACTCCAGCTCAGAAGGAGCATAATAATGACCGACCCGTATTTACGGGCCGCGCTTGAGACCACTGAAGGAGGCAATATGCCTTGAACAGTTCCCTCGCCCGCCCACTCAAGGGTAGGCAGAGACGTCCCCGACGACGAATTTATAGTTACAGGCAAGTGACGGTTGATGCGTCGACACGATGGTCTTTTTCATATTTATATGTTTCTCCAATACAACGGAGTGTGAAAAAGTTTTAATACAATTAGAAGATAGTTATGATAAAGTAAGTGGCAGAGATGATTATTAAATTTTATTTTACGTATTGTGCATATAACTGAGAGAGTGTATATAATAAATACATACATACATACAATTTTCTTTTCAATAGTAATCCAACTCAAGGATTACCTATTGATATATTAACTTTTATTAATTTGATTAT
Organism: Antheraea mylitta; assembly: GCA_014332785.1. Taxonomy (NCBI): domain Eukaryota; kingdom Metazoa; phylum Arthropoda; class Insecta; order Lepidoptera; family Saturniidae; genus Antheraea; species Antheraea mylitta. The sequence continues at coordinate 2,617 of JACEII010000894.1, forward strand.
CCGAGAGGCTTAATTGACCATTATTTATTTTATAAATATTTATGCTTTAATGTACAATTTAAATCTATCAACTAGATATTTTATAATGTAAATCATACTGACTGTATATTTTGTATTTATATTTTGTAGACGTATACTATAAGGAAAAGTTCCAACCGGGGGCCATAGACCCCTCGCGCTTTTTGTTTACATATATGTAGGTTAGTTTTTATCTTCATTGAACCCGGTAGATGATGCTACGACCGGGTTCTAGGCATACTTTAAACACATACCATCTGGCTATACGTTTGAGTGAGGCCCTTGATAGTTTGGATTCACAATAATTGGAAACCGTAGATGAGGCGGCAATCGGCTTTTAGGTTTATTAAAATTCTTCGCTATTAACAACCGGTAGTAACCAATTTAGTGCAGACGAAGTGTCAGGGGTCAGCTAGTATGTAATATAATCGCAATTCAACATTAATAACGTACTGTAACATCTACAATGACAATCACAAAATAGTCATAATTTTAATAGGAATCGTCCCATTCTGTCATATTTAATAAAAAGATTTGTAACGACATTAAAAGGCATACGGGCAATCGTTTATCTGCCTTTGATGGCAGAATACCAAATTTTAAATAATCAACGCTATACTATCGACAGTTCTTCGTAAATTCAGCCATTTTTCTTATCCGTTACCTACTTGCCTATAAATAAAAAACTTTGTTTTAGTAATCATAAGGCGGTTTTACTTAACAGGATATTGCTATTATAAGATAATAGGATTAGTTAATAACTGCAACACAATAAAGAAAGTACCCACTGGCTGCAAACTGATTCTAATTATTAAAAGCAATAAATCGCTGAGCTCATAATAGGGAGTTTTATGGAAACTGCGGAACCGATTTTAATGTAATGTATTTTTTTTTTCTCATTAAGTTGATATATTTTGAGATACTTCTGTAAATTTCATAGAAAATACTTTGATATAAAATTTTGATATTAACATTCTGCGATTTTAATTATTAATCAAAATACTTAATTATTACTTTGATACACGTTACTAGTGCGTAAAGACACATACAATGTAGGATAATATATTTAACTAGCAGTAAACCGCCGCTTTGCACGCGTTCTTTTTAATATATTAAATAAATGTAAAATTGTGATTAGATGTGTAAATTACAGATTTTTACCCTGAATTACCCTGATTAAAATTTTCATAAAATATTTAATGTACCTGCAGATTTCGACTTGTTACAGTTTTATTATAGTACTAGCTGACCCGTGCAACTTCGTCTGCACTAAATCGATTATTACCGGTTTCTATGTATTTTTAAACGCAAAAAATCTTAAAATACTCATCCCGATTGCAGTGACACCTACCGTTTCTAATTGTGAATCCAAACTACTTAGGGACTCACTAAATCATATACCTAGTTGAGAAACCAGTATGAAAGAAATATTTTTCAAAATCAGCCTAGAACCCGTTCGTAGCATCATCTAAGACAAAAACTCACATATAGCCCATAAATATCTTCTCAGTACTCCTTGGATTGCTCCTGTTCCACTTACCTCCCGTTCAATATTCGTATAAAGCCAGCGGCAGTAATAACGCAATAATTATGTTGCCTTATTGTTTATATTTCGCTTTAGCCTCAGACTAACTTCATTAATTAACATACTGCCTAAACTAAAATTTATCTACATTAAATTTCCATTTTGATTTAGGTATTTGTTTAATAAGAATTTGTAAAGTATTCGTGAAACCTGCATCCAAATTTAATTTTATCAAATTTATTTTACTTTTGAAATATTATCCATATCAGGTGAGATAATAAACTTAGATATAAGGTGTAGCGGACATTTTCGTGAGGTAATTAATATTTTTGTTTTAAACTATATAGCTGTAACCGCGATGTTCAAGGTAATTGGTCAATATGTTTTAGTTTGTCGTTAAGAGATGGCGCCACAGTACAGTTAGCTCGCGCTTTCATAAGGTCGCTGTCTTTTAATGACATACAGCTGTCGATCGGACATTAATCAATTAGCCAGGTGACCCCAAATAAACAAAATAGTCCTCTTGTCTGTTCTGTAAGTCGTTGTCTTTGTCGTTTCGTTTATTGTGGTCGTGTTGGTCGACAAAATTTCCGTAAACACGCGACTTCGTTCACGTAGATTCGAGTTGTTCATGTGTACTTAAAATAAGTTATGATTACGTTTACAATGCTTCTGTGTAGGGACACGCTATCGAATAGAAAGTATCGATACCTGTACTCATGAGTAGTATCGAAAAAAAGTATCGAGTACTTTTCGTGTGGCCTAATTAATGACACGGTAACAAGTAGAAAGTATCGAGTACTTCTTATAGGGCCTAATACTTAGACGTCCGGATGTCAATATCACTCAGTAAGTAGCTAGTTAAGTTCGGGAGCGCTGGGATTGTATTTTTAAAAACTAATAGTCGTTTTTAGACCTTTATTACTATAATGTCGATTTTAGACAAAGAATTATACTTAAAACTAACTTGGTCGATTTTGAGACCTCTAAAACTATGTCTTAAACTTACGAGAGACGATGCTAGACTATCGCGAGAAACCTTAACTTGTTTCTCATATCGGTTATTGTGGTATGCTGACCTAGCGTCTAGCTCCCGTCCTGTTCGGAGAACACTAGGTAAGCTTAACGGAGTTTAAGCACGTGTATGAAGTCTGTGGGAATATAACTAGCTTCAGTAGATAATAACATAAATAAACAAATGGTATTGGTAAATACATTTATTATCATAATAAAAACTTTAAATGTAACAGCAAAAATAAAAAATATTATTTTACAAAATGAAACTTTTTATTACTTTGTTCCCATTCCTCCTCCGGAGAATCGCTTCAAATTGGAAGTTTATCGAGCCTATTGATGATTAGCGATTTCGGATTTTCGATATGTGACCTGCTGGTTTAGAAAATAATGTTTTTTTTAAACTTCAATATTCAATCATATTATTATTAGAACGACGAACTAGTGAAATGAATGAAAGAAAGAATAGAAACTCAACGTATATGCACGGATGTAACAATTTTGAGCTCAATGTTTTAGAAAGTTCAGTACGATTGAACTAGATGGCGTTGCCATAACCATGAACCGCAAGATCAAGTTTAAAATTTTTTTGTAATTCTTTCGATACGATACCTGACAAAAAGTACTCATTGAGTAAAAGTATCGAATACAAAGTATCGAGTACAAAAGTGTCGGTATCGAAAGGAAATGTACTCGATACCATAAAGTATCGATACCTTTTTCGTGTCCCTACTTCTGTGTAAACGATGTTATTAGTTAAGTTTCCTGGAGCGTATACAAAATATTGGCGGGATCGCTCACTCGAGATAAGGCTACATATAGCTGACCGTGACTAAAGCAGCCGGTAGTGAGGTCCACCCCCGCGGTGCTCAGTGTTTGCCCTTGTGGTTTATTAATTGTCATACTAAAGCAGACGCTGATAGGAAATTGCACACGCTTGAAGCGGAAAGGAAAATAGTTAGGTATGAGTGAAAGCCGAGGAATAAATACGTATTCCCCAGCCCCACTCCCTGTTAGAGCTTGCGGCTCTATGACATTTTGTTGCAATGCAATCTAAGTCTGGTGCCATTGCATAAATTGGGTGGGCTCAAGTTTCGGAGCAGCATTATAGGCACACCGATCTTTAAATTTATAATGTGCGACGGAAGCCCAGGTGCAGACAATGAATTTGAAAATTCAACAGGGTAGGTGGTGGCCTCCTTCCGGCTGTATGGCGACTACAGAACCTGCAGGAAAACACTGCAGGTCGCCATCAGCCGGGTGAAAGACCAGGCATGGGAGGAGATGCTCCGTGAGCTGGAGAGGAATCCATGGGGGCGCCCGTACAAGGTGGCGCGGAAGAAGTTCCGCGGTCAGGCGCCCGCGACAACGGAGACTCTCCAGCCGAAAGTGGTTGAGAGGGTCGTGGGAGCAGTGTTCCCCGACCCTCCGGAGCTCCTCCCTCCTTCCATGCCTCCTCCTCAGGCAGTAGAGGAGGCGCTGATCGACCCTCCCCCTGTTACTGAGGGGGAGATGGGAAGGGTGATTGAGCGCCTCCGCACTGCGGGACGCAAGGCGCCTGGCCCTGACGGGGTCTCGGGCCGGGTGTTGGCCATTGCTCTGGACCATCTCGGAGAGTGGCTTCGGGAGCTGTTCAGCCACTGTCTGGCGGTCGGGCAGTTCCCGAGGTCCTGGAAGACGGGGCGGCGGTGTCTGATGGCGAAGAAGGGCCGCCCTCCGGACTGCGCATCCGTGTACCGGCCCCTCGTGTTGCTGGACGACACCGGTAAGGCGCTCGAAAGGATCGTTGCCTCCCGGGTCGTCCGGCACCTAGAGAAAGTGGGTCCGAACCTGTCGGACGCGCAGTTTGGCTTCCGGTCAGGGCGTAACTGACCCTCCTGAAAAAGGTCTCCACGGAGGCGACCTCTGAGGGCGAAAGAATATTGGCGGTGTCCTTGGACATCGCCAAAGCCTTCAACAGTCTGCCGCACAGTGTCATACTGGAGGCGCTCCGGTATTTCGGAGTGCCCCTGTATCTGCGGCGGCTGTTGGAGGTGTACCTCGACGGGAGAGAGGTCGCCTTCGTGGACGCCAGAGGGCGGATGGTCCGGCGCAATACGGCGCGGGGTGTTCCACAGGGGTCGGCGTTAGGGCCACTGCTGTGGAACATGGGCTACGACTAGGTGCTCCGCGGCGCGCTCCAGAAGGGATCATTTGCTATGCGGACGACACCCTAGTCGTAGCGCGAGGGGGGGAAACACAAAACTTATTGCGCCTGGCCACGGGCATTGTCACCCTCGTGGTCGGGCGCATCAGGAGACTGGGCCTCGAGGTGGCCCTCGAGAAGACCGAGGCCCTAATGTTCCATGGGCCTCGGAAGGGGCCACCTCCAGGGGCCCACATATATGTGGAGGGAGTCCGTGTCAGGGTGGGGACCCGGATGAAGTATCTGGGCCTCACCCTGGTTGGACGCTGGCGGTTCGAGCCCCATTTCAAGGGGCTCGGACCGCGCATAGTTGGGGCGGCAGCGGCGCTCGGACGACTCCTTCCCAATACGGGGGGGCTGGGTGCCGCCTGTCGCCGCCTATACATGGGGGTGGTGCGGTCCATGGCCGCCTACGGGGCACAGTTATGGGTGGACACCCTCAACATCACCAATATCCGTGCGCTGCGAGCCGCGCAGCGTACTGTGGCATTGAGGGTGATACGGGGTTCCGGACGGTGTCCTCGGCGGCGGCCATGGTGCTGGCCGGCTCTCTTCCCTGGGAGCTGGAGGCGGAGGTGTTTGCCGCCGTATTTATACGGCGGCTAAGAAACAGATGGGAGAGCCTCTAGCTCTCCGGGAACTAGAGTAAAGGAGGAAATTTGAGAGAGGGCTGAGAATGGAGAGGTGGAAGCGGGACCTGGCGGACGCGCAGTACGGCAGATACACTATTGACGCCGTCCGCCCGGTTCTGCTGGGTTGGTGTAACCGACGATAGGGCTCCCTGACATTCCGTCTGATGCAGGTGCTGACCGGACACGGGTGCTTCGGTTGGTACCTGTACCGGATAGCATGCAGGGAGCCGACCGCCGTATGTCACGAGTGCGGTGTTGACCCGGACACCGCGCAGCACACATTGTCTGAGTGTGCTGCGGGGGAGGAGCAGCGTCGCATTCTGGCTGCGGCGGTAGGAGGGAACCTCTCGCTGCCGAGCGTGGTCGCGGCCATGCTTGGTAGCGAGGATGTCTGGAACGCAGTTGACTCCTTCTGCGTGAAAGTCGTCTCGCAGAAGGAGGTGGTGGAGAGGGCCCGCGAGAACGATCCGCTAAGCGGCCCTCTCCGCCAACGGAGGACAGGCAGGAGGAGGCGGCAGTTTGATCGCCTCCTCCCGCCACCGTAGCCGAACCTAGGGACGGGTGGGGTTGGGGTCCCCACCTTCCCATTGCACAGGTCCGGCAGACGAGAAGGAGAGGGCCGGTGTATACCCGGCTGTCTCCTTACAAGACGAGGTCCGGCGGCAGCACCTCTGCCGCTGGGGCGGCACGATGAAGTCTATAGAGATCTCGTGTCGCCCCAACAATAGCGGAAGACGTACACCGTGGGGTTTTAGTCCGTGCGAGTCGGACATAACCCACCCTCTCCCCAGGGAGGGTGGGTATCCATAAGGGATTTCCCTACGTAAAAAAAAAAATAAAAAAGGTGGTGGCCTCCTCTCGATCCATTGTCTTGTTAATTGATTTATACTGCACATTTTCGCCCTCGACTTGGATTAACAATACTACTATTAATAGCATCAGCTCGATCGTTTCGTGTCGTTAGAATTCCTCTTTCATAGAGCCAAGAACTTTCTCGAATCGTCACTCTTTCTAAGTTACCGTAAACGGATTGAATAAGTTCGTCTTCAGAAGAATACCATCTTGCACAAAGTGGTAGCCAGTCTAAGTTTTTCTTTTTCTTTTGGAAACCTATCTTCACCAATTTCAAGTAATAAATTGGAAAACTCTTGTGGATTTGGATTACCCCCTCTTATTGCACGCATGTTGGTAGTCAAATGTAAACGTATTAAACTGGGCCAGAGATTTGAACGCTTGAGACTGGCGCTAACTTCGTCAGCTCTTGTACCTGGCTGTACTACAGGCAGCGTCTGTCGAAAATCTCCGCAAAACAGCACCGTTAAGCCACCCATCGGTCTGTTATTTTGCCGTATATCCTGTAAGGTCCTATTAACCGCTTCTACTGCCTTGCGATGTGCCATTGTACATTCGTCCCATACAATTGAACAACAATCTCTCAAAACGCGTGCATTATCACTATTTGTAGATGTTGGGGGCGCCGCCCTGTCAAATGTCTATATGAATGGCGACACCGCTCGGCCTCGTACGTCACCGGCCCGTGGTTAGGCGGGGTTAGGTGGAATGAGGCGAGTGAGAGGTGAAGCGAGGCGAGGCGACGTTACCCGGCGTTGGGCGGGCGTAGAACTCTCAAATATGGTAGAGAGAGCGCCGGTAGCCCGCCTCGGTGACGACAGTCGGATGCCGGTCTTGATGTCCAGAAGGGGCCTCGATGATGTGCAATAATGCACTAGCCAGTCGACTAAGGTGGTAGCTTTTGTGGAAGCGGAGGTCGGGGTGGTCGCAAGAAAACAACGTGGTTCTCATATAATGACCGCGTCCCCAAGCCAACAGAGCACTACTATTAATATCAATGATTACTATACTGCGTGCTCGTACCACTCAATATTCTTGCAATCAGATGTGCAATCAAACTACTCAATGTTCGATGAATTATGTACTCAGACTACTCAATGTTGTCTCTATGAACTCTGCAATCAGACTACTTGTTTTCGCGTTGAACTCTGCGATCAGACTACTCTATGTTGTCGCGACGGATTCTATGTTCAGATTACACCCCGGTCACGTCGAGCTCTTCTCACTCGCCCCTTTCTGGGGTGGGTGGGGAAACCGCGTCAGGGAAAACCCTCTGGCGGTGGCGTCTTCTCAATCCGCTTAAACGGACGGTTCATTCCATCGAGGCTACATTTAGTTTATGTGCCTCTTTAGCAATTACTGCTCTTTTATGATGAGCTCTCTGATCTGGGGTTTATAAATCATTTTAGATTTTCTTGTAAGGACTGCGCGTGGGCGGTCTGTGCGTGGGCGGTCCGTACGAGGTTCTCGGTCTGGCGGCCTAGCGTGCAGCGGCGCTATCCCCCTGAGGTGAGGGTGCGTCGACGCGTCGGCTCTGCCAAACATTCTAGTGGTGATTCTTCTAACGAATTCTTCAAGACTTTCCACCTTGAGATCTCTGCTGATCGTCCGATTACTCACACCTTTTGGTGCCGAGGCGATCAGTCTTAATGCGGCATCTTGTAGAGTCTGTAGCTTTCTCTGATTCGTTGGCGACAGGCATCCATACCATGCGGGGGCGGCGTAGGTGAGCCGCGACCTCACATAAGTTTTATAAATGCCAATCTTTAATCGAAGCGGCAATCTTGAGCATAAAATGGTCTTCAAAGCCTTCTTGGCTACTTTGGCCCGTGCTAAGGCGGCCTCTGCGTGGTGTCGAAAAGTCAGGCATCTGTCCACTATGACTCCCAGGTATTTGACCCTGTCGAGCCATGGTATGGATTCTCCTTGTAGAGTGAGTGGTGGTGGGTCAATCACTGCTCTTCTAGTAATCATTGCCTGCGTCTTATTGACATTGACCTTCATTCTCCATTTATTTAACCACTCTGGAAGGGCGTCCAAAGTTGGTTGTAGGAGTATGGCCGCTCTCTTCCGATTGATAGAAGAGGCCATATATGCTGTGTCGTCAGCAAAAAGAGCCAATTCGGCTTTACCGACGACCGGAATGTCGTCTGTATATATTGCGTACAGGAGGGGTGAGAGGCTGCTTCCCTGCGGCACCCCTGCTTGAATTCTGACTTCTCGCGAGGTGTGGTTCCTGCACCTCACTTGTGCTTTTCGGTCTTCCAAAAAGGATTTAACTACTCTCATTAGTCTGTAGTCTAACGAGGTAGTGGTAATCATTTTGTAGAGTAGTCCTTGATGCCAGACTCGGTCAAAGGCCTGTTGCATGTCAAGGAACACGGCCGCTACGTATCCCTTTTTTGCGTGGCTCTTGATGACCGTGTCAATGACCCTCGTTAGTTGCAGTGTTGTAGAGTGTCCTTCGCGAAAGCCGAATTGTTCCGGCCTGAGGCGAGTTTTCGGTTTGATTGCCGTTAAAAGTAATCTTTCAAACACCTTCGCCATGGTGTTTAACAGTGTGATTGGTCTGTAATTACCGGGGTCTATGGTGTTTTTCCCCGGTTTCGGGATCATGATAATCGATCCGGTTTTCCAATCGACGGGGAAATATCCGGTGCGCAAAATACCGTTGTAGAGACGGGTAAGTGCGGCTACCGTTTTCCCCGGCAGGTGTCTCAACATATTATTGGTGATATTGTCTTTCCCCGGCGCCTTTCTTGGATTAAGTTTGCACAGCGCCCTCTGTACCATCCTTGGAGTAATAAAGAACGCCGGTTCGGAGTGTCTTGTTTCCGGGTTCGATTCCGAGAAATAATTTTCCACGAAACTAGTGATTTGTTGTTCGTGTTGGAAGTCTGTTGTAGGATTAGGTGTCGAATTTGCTTCTATATAATTAGCAAATATCTCGGCTTTATCCTCTTCTGTAAAATACAGCTGATCGTGTATCAATAGTGGTCGGACTGGTTCGGGTTTCTTTGCCAGACTTTTGCACAAACTGTGCAATGAGGGAATATTTTCCCCTACTAGCTCTATGTGCGCCTGCCAGGTTTGGCCGGCGTGGGCGTCAAGACGGCACTTAACCTCGTCAATCAGGCTGTTGAGTCTCGTTTTGGTAAAGGGGCACCTTGTACGTTGCCACAAGCGTCTCAGTGATCTCTTTTCCCTAATGAGACTCATGATAGCATCTGGTAGCGGCGGGCGTTTTCTATCTGTGGCGACCACACGGGAGGACTGTTCTGCTGCTCTAGATAAGCAGCACGTCATCTCCTTTGTCAGCCAATCGACGTCTTGTGCTGTAGTCATCTTTCTTGTAGGTGTCGTCTGCTCGACTAGTTGCGTGTACTCGCTCCAATTTGTGACCTTTCGAGAGCGGGCGAAATAGACTCTAGTTAATGGTAAATCCATTTCTACCAGAACCGGGCGGTGGTCCGATGGTAGGTCTGGCAGGACTGTCTGGTGTGGCGAAGTATTTAACCCAGAATAAACCATGAAGTTTATTACATCCTGGGTCGTCGGGCCGTAGTGAGTCGGTTCATCCGGGCCGGCAATCTCGTAGCCTTCCTCATCTGCGTGTTGTTGCAGGAGGCGCCCTAGAGCATTGGTAGTCGACGAGTTCCATGATTGGTTCTTCATGTTGAAGTCCCCCGCCAAAAGTGTGGGCGTAGGGGACCTCAGCAGGCTATCAATGTCTTGTGTAAGCGTATGAGTCGGGTGCTCCGGCGGTCTATAGACGGCGAACAGCCTAATGGTGAGGCCTGCCGCGCAAACCAGGACCCCTAGTGCATAAAGCGACTGGTGCTCAGCATAGGGGATGCACTGGTGTACGATGGTGCGCTTTACCAGCACCGCAAGCCCTCTGTACGCCCTGCCTTCTGCCGTCACTTCGTCTTTCCTATATACGTGGTAGTTTGAGATCTTATAGGATGTTCTGGCTGTTAAGAAGGTCTCTGATATTAGCATAACATCCACGTTATGTTCGCGTAAGAAGAACTCTAACAATCTCTTTTTATTACTTAGAGATTGGGCATTCCAATACACAATACGGAGTGGTGTATTATCCATCAGGGAATATCTGCTTCATCATCCTTCTTATTGCGGAAGTTCTTTTCTCGTTTCCGGCTACCTTTTCAGAGTATTTCCATAGCTTAAAGAGTGGTAATAATGCACCCTCTTGGAACTCTGCGTCCGACCCCTCCTCAGTGGCGGGGGCGGTCTTCCTCTTGCCTTTTTTTGACCTCTGCGCGGATCTCTCTTGTCTGGGCCTCTTGGGGTCATTCGCCGGGGCCATTAATGAGGCCTGCGCCGTCTCCTGGACCACATTGTGTGACGTGAGTTCTCGATCTTGGCGTCTAATAACATCGATTGTAGGTCGGGCTTTCTTACTGTGCATCGCTACTGTGGAGGCTCGCTTGTTACGGGCTTCCTTGCGATATACTGCGCACGACGAGTAATTCGCCGGGTGTGGTCCTCCGCAGTTTGCACAGGTGGGCGGTAGGTCCCGCGGCCTGTCACAGTCGCGTGCTAGGTGAGGGCCGCCGCACCTCACGCACTTAGTGTCTCTATGACAATTGAATGAACTGTTGCCTGAATGATTGGCACTTGTGGCACTGGGCGGGCCCAGTCTTCCCGCGCCATGCCACAATTATTACACCTCGGAAGCGCATAAGTTCATCTACGTTGAACACTGCCGAGGGGGAGTCTGTATCCTTTTTAAACGCTGCGTAAAACACGCCTCCGGGGCGTCCTCCTCTCGCCGGTATGAATTTGGCGAGCACTGGGTGAAAGCCTTTCTCGATTAATGCATTCTTTAGATCGTCTGGATCGATGGTGGGGGATAGGCCCTTTATAGCCACTTTTAGTAGTTGCTCCTCGGCCAAAGAGTAGGAGTACCACTTCACGCCCACATCTTGTTCAATTTCATTGAGATATCGCTGTACTAGACGATACTCATCTTCACTTTCCGGCAAGAATCTTACTCCATTGCCGAATGGGCGAGCATTAGCAGATCTCCCCAACCGTTTAGCGATTTCTTCCAAATGCTGGACACAGTTGGGTAATATTTCTGCTACAATAGGCGGATATCTCGGGGTTGTTTTTTCCAAAATTATCGTTTTTTCTCTATTGAGCGCGGCGGTCGAGTTATCGGCGGTATAACTTAAGTCCGCTGCTGTACTCTGATTGGTCGGTTGCGTTGTTTGTTTTTGGAGATCCGTAGGCACTGTGCGTAGTTCGCTGCTTTCCCGTGTCTCTCTGGGTGTCGCTACCGTCGCGTACGTCGCCGCGGCGGCTCTCTTCGTGGATACGGGCGTCCTATTGGCTGGACGCTCTGATGACGTAAGCGGCCGAGTACTCGGTTGCTTCGTTGAGGTTTGCGGGGGTGGCGCGATGGGTCGTTCTCTTATTGTTTCGCGTCTTGAGGGCGAGGGCGTGGTAGATATTCTCGGCCTCGTTGGTTGCCGAAATTGCTGCGTGGGTGCTCGCTGAGGCAAAGGTGGGAGTGTCTTTTCTTCCATATCGCTGGATGAATCTCCCGTATGTCGGGCTGCGGGATGAGTGCGGGTTTTGGCACGCCTCTCGTCTGGGTCGGTGCCGTCATCTTCGCGCATCCTCCTAATCGCACGCCCTAGGGGGCTTCTTTGTGGGATCTCAGGTAAGTCCGGGGGGGTCAGTACCCCCTTTAGCGCTTTGTTGAGCGTTCTCTCGTCTTCAGGACATAGTTTCATGCCCTCTTTTCCTGCTTCTACTATGCGCAGGAACAGGGCCATCCAATTAACCATCTCCGGCGATAGCATGTCTTTGCCAACTAACTTGGCTACCGCCACTAGGTCTCTTTCATATTTTTCCGTAGCATCCAGGTACTGGATAAATGGTGCTCGAGTGCTCTGTGTTTCTTCCGGAGAAGCGGGGGA
>JACEII010000895.1:0-12693 GCA_014332785.1 Antheraea mylitta
TGTAACAGGCAACAGCCAAGCCGAGGTGTGCCGTGCACCCTTGAGCTAGTTGCCCCAATAAAATCGGCTGAGTGCATAGAACATCTTCAAATTATACATGTGTGTGTGTGTGTGTGCGTGTGTGCGTGTGTGCGTGCGTGCGTGCGTACGTGCGTGCGTGCGTACGTGCGTGCGTGCGTGCGTGCGTGCGTGCGTGCGTGCGTGCGTGCGTGCGTGCATGCGTGCGTGTAATGAAGTAAGAAACAGTTAAGTTTATATTCCTAAAGAAAACTCCGCGATGATTATGTTTATGTCTTAAGAAAAATCCACAAAATGTGAATCAATATTTTGTCTTTATTGGAATAAAAAAACCCATGAATAAAATCTAGCTAGATCGATTTATCGTCACCGAATCTACTTACTAAGTTTCACGGAAATAGATTACGCCGTTTCCGAGATTCTGAATATATAACAAGATAAAATACACAAGAATTGCTCCTTTAAAGGTATTGGACAGATAGATTAGTGTATATAGCTTCTAATAAAACCGGATACAAGATATTAATTGAAACTATTTAAATTTAATTAAACTTTACATAAGTATTAATTTACATATATACTCAAATAAAACACTTCGGCTTATACAATATTCATAAAATTTCAGTATAATTTCATTGATGAAAAAATAGATTCTACTGTACCTAGTGAAAAAGGAGCTTACGGTACAGTTACAGTTGCTCCAAGCCTTAGCTTATTGTCGAAAAGCGGTTTTTTTTTTTTTCGAAATGTCTACGCTATTGACCCAGTAAGGTCTTAACAGCTTCACCGGACTACTAAGGCGAGCGCTTAAGGCACTCAGCCGATTCCATTCTGGCAACCAGCTCAAGGGTGCACGGCACATCTCGGCCTGGCTGTTGCCTGTTGCATGCAAAATCGCGACCTATCTTAGCTAACCTAGCTAACTATTCATATATGTATGAGTTGTTGAAACGTATATGTGTACCAAGCATACACGCCTCAACAACTCCTACATATATTTATTATCGGAAAATTGAGACTTTTTCAGTTCGATAAGGGATAAAAGTAAACACTTCCACTTTCATGTGTAAGCGTGTAGGCGTGCACGTGTGTGGGGGTGATGGCGTAGTGTTGTAGCAGTGATGTATATTTGTGTGTCACCGTATCGCGCAAGCAACGCACTCAAGGGCTCCCTACCGAGGGATCGAACCTAGGCTTGAGCCGCTGCCGTGGGAAGCCTAATCGGGTATTACGTAGTGATATAAAATGGTGCTTATCGTGAACAAACTGTTATCAAAATCTGTTCAGATTAAATTATAGCGGATAGCAAAAAAGAAAATTAACGTCATATTTGTGGCCTTTACACGAATATAAAATATATCTAGCTTACGACTTACGAAATAAATGTATGGACATAAATATAGATTTAAATAAGAGTTTATTATTGAATTTCGTAACTATGTATTGAAAGATGATTTATCAACTTTATAGGATGTACAAGTAATGCCTAAATACAAGTATACTTTTATCTTGAAATCTGGCTGGCTTTCAGTTTCTTTCTAAAGTATAATTATCAATTTGCTGTGTATTTATCGTTATTACTAAACCCTTTTTAAGACACTTAAAGCTTAATGCTTACTCGTATCTCATATTAACATTTGCATACTTTTTAAATTGTTTCTGTATTATCTTTTTATCTTGTCGTATCGTAAATAGCATTTTATCGTCCCCATTTAGCCTTTTTTTCTAATAGCAGAGATGTACAAAGTAGTCCCAAATGTATGTGAATTTAAAAAGATACTAACCCACGAAGATGTTTGACATTAAAAGTTTGGAAAATGTAAGGTTTTTTTTATTGGGTGATAGAAAACAAAAGAAAAAGACCTTATCTAAGTTCCTATTACTAAGAAAACGTAACTAGACTTATGACTATCTTACAATAATGAAAACAATAAAAATGAAATGATTATTTGTGTATGTATGTACATATGTATGGGTATTCTTATTAATCTTCAATATATTTTTGACCTTTTTTTATTATTAAAACAAAGACTACACATGGATAAAATAAAACTTGAAATAACTCTTTTATAAATAAGTAAAAACCTCAAGTATTTTATCTACGGTTTGTTGTACGGTTCTTAATAAAATATACCCAAAAGGTTTTATATTATGAATAAAAATAATATACGCAACCTTATTTGTTTCGTCTCGTATGGGAGGAGCACATTTGTATTCGCTGCTTCCTCGTGGAATATCTTTGTTGCTAAAATACAAATAATGATGGCAGGTCTCAGCAGTAACTCCTCCACGCCACGCGTCAATACCTTGTGCCATTCGGATTTTTCTTGCTCTATTCAACATAGGTACTATGCTGGCAGATGATACATGAACTATGTGTATTCTAACACTGCAACCAGTAAAGCATTGTAATTGTAAAGTAACGTTTCACGAATTAACTACTCAATCGACCAATATAGATTTGGCATAGATATTGTTAGGGGTACAGAATAGGACATAGAGTATCTATTATCAAGTAGTCCGGTGAAGCTGTTAAGACCTTGCTGGGTCAATAGCGTAGACATTTCGAAAAAAAAAAAGTATCTATTATCCAGAGAAAAAACAACTGTTCGTGAGGGATAGCCCAAATTTTAGCGAGAGAAAACTAGTAATCTACAATAAACAAACTCGAACAAACTACTCCTCTCTCTCTCTCTATTTTATTTTTTGGCAACCAGTATTCAAATACACTATTACTACCATTATCGAGTGAGTAACGATATTATAAATTTCTTGATATAATTTTAATGAACTGACAAGATGGTGGCCGTGTTGTTAGAACTTTCCTAGAAATTTTTATGGCAAGTCAGAATCCATGCTCCGTGATATTATTTCCGATCCACTTCACTTGTGCACAATAACCAAACTCTATTACGTAAAACACCACCAATATTACAAAATATAGAGCAAAATAACACAAGAATTTGTGTTTTGGGGTGTAAGGGGTGTCGAGTAACATCTTAAGACTTGAGACACCTAAGCCAACCTCACCTGCACATGGTGCACCCTGCTGATCAACGAACGAGGCAATGGCGATAGCGGGGTGGTAGGGTTTTACAGCCCGACTGGGTCGGAACCACCATGTATATGGCGAAAAAGCCCATCATAGTGACTCGCTTCTGCACGTCGCGTTTCGGGATCAGCCTGTGCATATCCAGCACCGGGTGACTTTATTATATATACATTATGGTCGGCATGACAGCGGCGACCGGCGATGGATAATCTGTCTCTGGGTGGTTGTCGATGTTTTTGGATTGTACTATGCTTAACATCAGGCATAGAGCAGTCACTGTGTCGGGCTACAATAAAAAAAAAGAATATAGATAAAATATAAAGACTACTATATGACATTCCAAGATTCCGCCAAAAACTCCAACATAACCTATTACTGTAATGTAACAGAGCAAACTCACAGATAACTGTTCAAAGTTTCAACTCAATGGCACGAACGCTGTGCGAAAATTCAAACCGTGATCATACAAAAAAAATGTATATAATAAGATTTACGGTGACATGAAATAAACAATTTTAAATTAAGACCGCTTATTTTTATAAGTTTCTGCTATCAAAGCTTACTTGTTTTATGCACTTCAACAATTACGAACACTAAAGTCTAAGGTGATATATATTTTTCAATAGAACAATGACCTGTAGTAAATTTTCAAAATAAATTAGTTAACTTCTATACAATTGATAGTGTACTTACTTAGTTCTGTGCAAAAAGGAAGATATTAATGATATTGCATTTATTTCCATGCTCGAAGGTCTAGTATCAAGATATGTTTGATAGTCTTCAGGATCTGCCAGAAAAATAAAGAAAACTCTATTTTTAACAATGCAATTAAATAAATATTCAGTTTATGTCAATTACAAAACATAAAATGTAAAAATTATGCAAACCTTTATTTTTTCTTGTATCATGCTTAATTTCTTCGTCTTCAATCTCCGCGTGGAACTGAAATCGAAGAAGGAAAGATTGTATTATAAAAATAAAAAAATAGTACCAAGTTTTTTTAGATGTTCATATGTTATGTTAATTAGGATCTTGATTTATTCCTGTAGACATAATAAAAGCATTAGTTATCCTAGCGTATATATTGTCCTCAAAGCTTAAGCAAAATAGTTGACATTGTGTAATGTTCTAAATCTAGTTTAACATTTTTTTTAACGTGGGGAAATCCCTGATGGATATAAACCTCCCGGGGTATAACCCACCCTAGGTTATGTCCGAATCGCACGGACTAAAACCTCACAGTGTGCCGACAGAGCATGTTGTTGGGGCGGCAAGGGATCTAGGCTATTCCCCTTGGATAGCAGCCCCAACGGTCCGCCCGACGGAAGATGACCGTCGGGCTCCTACCTATAGAGAGACAGACTGGGCACACATCAGCTGCCTCCCTTCGTCCGCCGGACCTGTCCAATGAAGGGATGAGCCTCCCGACTGCATCCCTACAGGTCCGGCTACGGTGGCAGGAGGAATTGGGCAAAGCGCTGCCTCCTCCCGCCTGTCCTCCATTGACGGAGAGGGCCACTTAGAGGGTCTGCCTCGCGGGCCCTCTCCGCCGCCTCCTTCTGTGAAATGACCTCGCAAAAGGAGGCCACTGCTCACCACACCTATTCGCTGCCAAACATGGCCGAAACCACACCTAGCAGCGTCAAATTACCTCCCACCGCCGCCGCCAGAGTGCGGCGCTATTCCTCCCACACAACACATTCGGAGAGAGTGTGCTGCGCGGTGTCTACTTCGGCGCCGCACTCGTGACAGGCGGCGGTCGGCTCCCTGCGAGCGCTCCGGTGCAGGTACCATCCGAAACAACTGTGCCCGGTCAGTACCTGCACCAACCTGAACGTCAGGGAGCCCCACTCCCTGTTGATCCACTCCCGCAGGACCGGGCGGACGTCATCCGCGATATACGTCCCGAAGCGCGCGTCCGCCAAGTCCTGGATCCACCTCTCGACTGCGTCCTCCGTGAATTCATACACGGCGGCGAGAATTCCAGCTTCCAGCTCCCAGCTCCCAGGGCAGAGAGACATCGTCCGTTACGCCCGGATTGCTCTCAGTGCCACCGTACGCTGCGCACTGCGCAGCGCGCGCACTTTGGCGGCACCGAAGGCGTCTGCCCAGACCGGTGCCCCGTAGGCGGCCATCGCCCGCACGACTCCCATGTAGAGTCGTCGGCACCCGGCACCCGGCCCTCCAATATTGGGGAGCAACCGGCCGAGTGCCGACGCCGCCCCAGCGATTCGTGGTCCGAGCCCCTTAAAATGGGGCTCGAACCACAAGCGTCCGTCCAGGGTGAGGCCCAGATACTTCATGTGGGCCCCCACCCAGATCCGGGCGCCCTCCACCATTATATGGGCCCCAGGTGGTGGCCCCCGCCGAGGCCCATGAAAGCCATTCATTTTCAGGTTCAAAGAAAAAAAAAAAAGATATTTCAGAATTCTTCGTATAAGTATAAATATTCTGAATACATTAAATTCTAAACTATAACACCTTTCTTGAATCCTCGACTATAAAATGGCGGTTAGTTCTTAATAAAATACTCACCGCTAACACTGACTGTGTTCCCTCAAGTACAGCAAAAGCTTTTTCAAGATCACCTGCCTCAACATTGGGGAATTCTTCAACACCGCTTGGACAGAGAAAACATTTGAAGCCGACCACACCAGCCTTCACTAGATCTCGGAGTGAATCCTAGAAACACGCACTCGTAAAACAGGTTATGATTACGATAACATTTCTTAATATAGAAAAAAAAAAACAAAATACACGACTTTTGCGAACTTATTCGCCTTTTAAATGTATATAGCAAGTACAATAAAAGAAATCAGTAAAAAACGGGTTAATGCGAATTACCATTTACATTTTTTATCGAAATTTAATCCAACGTATTTCTGTACGCCGCGTATTTTTAATATGATGATGTATTAGCGTCCACAATATTCAAAAATTTGTTTTCTTTTTGACCAACTGGGAAATAATTTGTGAAATTATACGGGTTTCCATAACATTATTTGAAATTTCGACATAATCAAAGATTAAACCAAGAATTCGCATCAAATTGGGAAAATAAAAAATTCTAAATTACACTGTCTAATGTATTATGCATACAGTAAATCAGCATAACGAAGGGTTTATTTATAAATACGATAAAAATACTTAATTCTAAGAAAATATGATATACACGTGGAGTTTGGATATATTTATATGATATTGAAATATTATACAATTTTTGGCTACTTTTTTATCAGTACTATAATTTTATTACTTCTGGTTGACGTGATAATAATATAAGCATCTGAGTGCTGGGCTACAAAAGAGACGGATGAGAGAAAATTACATGTGGCAGAGATGCGAATGTTAAGGTAGATGTGTGGTGTAACTAGAATGGATAAGATTAAGGATGAGTATATTAGAGGCAGTTTGAAAATAGCATCAGTGACAGAGAAGTTGAGTAATAGATTAGCATGGTATGGGCATGTCATGAGGAGAGATGAAAACCATGTGACTAGAAAAGTGTTGAGTATGATAGTGGACGGATATGCGAGTAGAGGAAGACCGAAAAAGATATGGATGGACTGTGTGAAAAACGATATGTCCGTAAAAGGTGTGAATACTGAGATGACATCTGACAGGAGAGAATGGAAAAAGAATACATGTCGTGCCGAGCCTACTTAAGTGGGATAAGGATAATGATGATAATGATGTGATAATAATATAAAATAAAATTTGGATTACAAAGTTTTATAGCAATTATACATACATATCATACTGTTATCAATCGAATAACATTCATTTGATATCTGTATGCGACACTTAACGGTGAAATCATTTGGAAGTATTGTGTGATGTCGATCTTGCACTACATTTCACCAAGCTCTTCACATTTTTTGATGTGAAACATCTATAGACGCAGATAAACCTGATTGTTGGCGTGGCGACGACGCGATGATAGTATGCGCAAGCGACTGTGCTTAGTCTCTCTCATCGCACTGAGCTCGCATGCTTATAGTATAATTTGAGAATCTGAGATTCGTTCGATTCGAGCATTTTCGATGTTTCTCATCTGCCAGGCGTCCCGTGACGGCTCAATTTTTTTTCTTTTCTAATGAATTTACAGATTCCTAGCATAAAATTAATTATCTTAGACATAAAAATTCTTTACACGATTACAGAAACATAACACATATTTCAGATAAAGTAAAATTTAAAAGGGTCTATATATGCAGATGAATTGAATAACATTATAATGTGAGTTTATTTGTCACCCTTTCACATCTTAAGTAACCAGGCCTACGCAAAGGATCACTGATTCTATGGTCTCCGAAGAAAAAGACTGCTTCCGACAGATAAGTCAAATGTACATTATATCGAGCTAAGTAAAGCTAGTTTTATCCAAGACAGTCATTCTAGCAAACTTACTTGATTACCAGGTACAACGCCTCCCCAAAACCCGACGTCAACATAAACATTTCCTTCTGCTGCAGATATTTTTGTTTTGAAGTTCTCCAACGTCGTTGTAGGTGGAATCGAGTTTCTGGAATGCATACTTTTATTGATGGTAATTCTGCAATGCTTATTTATTTAATATTCAGAATGATTCGGTAAACTATGAGTCAAATATATGTAACGTAGCGATCTAACGCTTATAAGATCTCTTTTTTTTAACTGACTACGCTATTGACCTAGCAAGATCTTAACAGCTTCACCGGACTACAGTAAGATCCCTTTTTTTACAAAAGTGCCAGAAAACTGGAGAAATAACGGACAAAACCCTAATAGAGACTCTTGGGGGGCAATATTTATACATCATGATATTAAGCAGCGATACAATGGAAATCTATATACAGTAAGAGACTTAACTTTATTTAAAGATGATTTGGGTGTCAGATATGTATTTTAATATTGCTTTCGATTACGTAATATTGCTACGTTATTTTTTTTCTATATCATATAGGAGGCTAACGAACTGGTGAGTCACCTGATGTTAAGTAATCACCACCGTCCATATATACTACCAGAGGAGTCGTCGTTAGTCTCTTGTTTAAAACCTCTCTTCACACAATTTTACTTATGGACTTGATGTAAAACTGCTAATTTAAATATTTTTAAACAGGATTATTTACACTACAGTGGTGTGTGATTTGAAGAAATACTTACAACGGCATGTCAATTATAGTGGTAATGCCACCCGCAGCTGCAGCTTTGGTCGCTGTACAGAATCCTTCCCAAGCCGTGCGTCCGGGTTCGTTAACGTGTACGTGGGAATCAACTACCCCGGCCATCAACGCTAGATCCCCGCCATCAACCACCTTTGGATAATTATTAGGAAGGAATTAAGTCTAATTCAGAGGATTTCATTTAAAAAGTGATTGCTTGCTATTGAACCTTATATCAATTATAACATATTTCAATGTAATTAGTTTTTCTTATTAATAAACATAGACAAAAGGACTTAACGCCTATAAGTTCGGTGAAAAGAAAACCAATTTCCGTATTATTACAAAAAACTTAAATACGTATTAAATACTTGCTTTAAAAGAGTTTGGGTACTTTCGTATTAAATGCACCGCCCTCGCCAACCGCTGTCGCGGCCAGCTCTTGTTATGCTTTTTCACAAGTCTAACCTAATCAGAGATAAAAAAGCAAGACGTCGAACGTTAGGCGAGCGCGGTGCATTTCATACGAAAGTACCCATATTTTTATAAAGCAAGTATTCAATACATTTCTTTTTTGTAATAACACGGTTAATGTTTAAAATAATTTCGAATAATATATTGAAACTAGTGGATCTGGCGGATGTTGTCCTGCCTTGATAATAAAAAAAATCCTAAAATTCAACCGCAGCATCTCCTATCGGGTCCAATTATGGATCTAAAATATTCTTGAATACACCTGAACACTCACAAAAATTTCAAAAGTTCAGACCAATATAGTCAGACATTATATATACACTAGCCTCTGCCCGCGACTTCGTTCACGTGGAATAGATACTTGGGGTAACACTAACACGCAGCATAAGCTCTCAAAAGGAAAAAAACCCGATTTTTAAACATTCTTCATTTGTGCTTCGTTTCTATTGGTCTTAGCGTGATGATATATAGCCTATAACTATCCTCGATAAACGAGCTATATAACATTGAGAGAACTTTTCAAATCGGACCAGTAGTTCCTGAGATTACCACCTAAAACGTCACAAACTTTATCTCTTTATAATATTAGTATAGATGTGTGTATATATAGAAAGAAGATATTTATGATGTTATCTAAAACCATATCATATATAGCTGTATTTTTTCTACATTCCAGAATAATCTATCTTAAAGTTGATCAATAAAGTATATGAAAACTGGCTTAACGCGGGTCAATCACCTATACACAATTCTACACTGGATGATTTTTAAATGATTTACACTTGATCTACCTTAATTTTCCCGGCGCTTTCTTTGATGATTTCGTTTGCGCATTCCCTGTCAATAATTCTTTCAATAATGCCATTTTCATTTACCAATACCGCTCCGTCAAATATATAGTGCTCCGTGACTAATCGTCGGCTTAAGAACAACTGTGGGACTTGTACCATTTTTATAAAATTACAAGACTTACACCCGAAACACAATAGAGTTAACTGATGTATCTCTAAAAACTACGTCGCAGTTAATTGATTACATTAAGTAATTATTGTTTATAAGTAATCTATGTCGAAAATACATTGTTATCTGTCAGACCGTCGTTATTACAAAAAATAAATATCATTGATAAGAGTGTCACTTACACGAAACAGAGAACACTTTGATGAGACTTTAATCATGTAGGTATAAAAACTGACAAAATCAACAGTAAAATGTATATATGTATATATTTATACATTATCTATTTTGAATTGGTTTTATTCACTACGTACACGATTTGTAATATTCTAGCACTAATTTAACCTTTATAAGAATTATCATAAGTTAAATTTTCAGACACCAATCAATTAACATTGTGAATCACTTATGTTAAAGGTAAAGTTAAATTAGAAAGAATAATTACGATCTAAAAAAATATGCAGCATTTTATAATTTCCACATATCATTAAAAGTAATTTATACTTTCCGTTGTTATAAACTTTACGTGTTTAATTAGAGAAAATATGAATTTTTCATACGTACCTACTTATGTTTAGTTCAGCGTCAGTTAGTTTAGTATATCATATTTATTAAAATAGTTTAAATGTATTAAAAAAATGTAGACAGGAATGAGATGTATGTTAAAAAATGGCGTAGTGCCTATTTGTTCATTATATAAATTACCGCAAAGTTCAGTTTTGGTACCGCTCTTATTTCTGGTAGCTATATTGAAACAGTCTATCTCTGTTACTTGAAACTCACACCGCCGTGGTCTGGGGGTTAATTTCGCTCCCGCACACCCGATTAGGCCTCCCACGGCAGCGGCTCAAGCCTAGGTTCGATCCCTCGGTAGGGAGCCCTTGAGTGCGTTGCTTGCGCGATACGGTAACACACAAATGTACATCACCGCTACAACACTACACGATCACCCCCACACACGTGCACGCCTTCACGCTTACACATGAAAGTGGAAGGGTTTATTTTTTTTCCCTTATCGAACTGAAAAACTCAATTTTCCGATAATAAATATATGGAGGAGTTGTTGAGGCGTGTATGCTTGGTACACATATGCGTTTCAACAACTCATACATATATGAATAGTTAGCTAGGTTATCTAAGATAGGTCGCGATTTTGCATGCAACAGGCAACAGCCAAGCCGAGGTGTGCCGTGCACCCTTGAGCTGGTTGCCAAAATAAAATCGGCTGAGTGCCTTAAGCGCTCGCCTTAGTAGTCCGGTGAAGCTGTTAAGACCTTGCTGGGTCAATAGCGTAGTCACTTCGAAAAAAAAAGAAAAAAACTGTTACTTGAATTATAAAACATTTTCTCACAAAGAACATTATTATTTTTTAAAGTCGAATATCCTTTATGAAATTAGTCACTACTTAAACGGAAAGAATACCTGTCGATGAGAGATTTTAGATAGATTTTAAAATAATTGTAGCATATAATATTTTGAGATATTCAATCAAACGATGGAAGTAGAGAAATTAGTTTGTACCTACTTTCAGGGGCTGTTTCTTTAGTCCAAATATGAATAATCTATTTTGCTTATTTTGTTTTTGCATAGGATTTTTGCATACTAAAGAGAAGTAGAAGACGTGGTTCGACCTGTAACTCTGATCTTTAGAGCCGTCAAATTTCTAAAAAATACTCTTGAACCGTTTGAAGATCCCCAGGACCATGTTATTATTATTACCTTTTTGATACACCTGTGTATAATTTTAGGTATGGGCAAAACATACTCATCAGGTAACAGTGCCACGGGACTGCATTAGTTTGAGATTAATTGATTCAATCTATCTAGAAGGCATTTCACGTGAAACAGATAAAGAAAAATTATTTACTTAAAAAGCATTTAACAGAATTATCCCACTTTTGACCACCACCTTAGGGGTTGAATATCCATAACTCTTAGCCCCCCAACAGTTTAAAAGCCCGCACAGAGATTTTCACGGCTCTAGCGCCAATAGTTTGGTCCATGCGTTAATATGTCAGTTAATCAGTCAGCTATAGATATATATAGATTATCACACCAAAAATCAAATTCGTTCAATAGTTTCTGTGTTATAGACGTACAAAATAATAGTAAGAGAGAGATATTTCAAAATATACCGAAGCGTGTTCTATCACCAATTCTAAAGCCTCGCCAATCATTTTTTTGTCCAATATCTTGAATGTACAAATTTCGTCACTTTACTGTTTATTATGGGCCCAGATAATATGGATATGGGTAATAACATTTCTGTCTAACCGGATTGAAGTGTTATACATTATAAAAAATTGATTTAAATGACTCGTTTCGGTGTGTTTTATTCCGGGAACAACTATTATAAACACACACATAACATTAGGTAGCTTTGGTATTTATATTACCACTAATAGTCTCGATAACTAGCTTATTCCTGCGATTTCGTCTGCGTTATTAATCATCTTAAGTTGTGTTTAGCTACAAAGGAAAACACATCATATCCCTACCACACTTCCTAAGAAAACACATCGGATATCCCGTATTGCTTATAAATACGTAGTTTCTTAGAACTTTATACGAAATAAAGTTATTATGACAACTCTTTTTTTAGATAAGAATTGGTCCTTATCCTAAGCACATGGGTGTTTAAGAAGTAGAAACTAAGAAAAAGTTATTAAAATCTATGCAGTAGTTTTTACGTGATGCGTACTCAACGCCGTTGTCCGGTGAAGCTTTTAAGACCTCGCTAGGTCAATAGCGTAGAGAGTTCGAGAAAAAAAAAGTACACAACGCCAGACCTCCCTTATTTTATTTATACAGATAGAAATGAAAGAAGCCAGTATAAAAAGTATAATAATTTCTTATTGCTCGATCTACGCTCGTGTTAATGTAAATTTGACCTATTCCTCGAAAGCAGAATTATTTTTTGTTTTTTTTTTTTACATCATATGAGGCAAACGAGTGACCACCGCCGTCCATAGACACTAGTAACACCAGGGTGTCGCAAGTAAAAAAAAGGAGAGCGACTCATAAGGCCCGCCGATAGAAGTGAAA
>JACEII010000896.1:0-12693 GCA_014332785.1 Antheraea mylitta
TTTCACTTCTATCGGCGGGCCTTATGAGTCGCTCTCCTTTTTTTTACTTGCGACACCCTGGTGTTACTAGTGTCTATGGACGGCGGTGGTCACTCGTTTGCCTCATATGATGTAAAAAAAAAAAACAAAAAATAATTCTGCTTTCGAGGAATAGGTCAAATTTACATTAACACGAGCGTAGATCGAGCAATAAGAAATTATTATACTTTTTATACTGGCTTCTTTCATTTCTATCTGTATAAATAAAATAAGGGAGGTCTGGCGTTGTGTACTTTTTTTTTCTCGAACTCTCTACGCTATTGACCTAGCGAGGTCTTAAAAGCTTCACCGGACAACGGCGTTGAGTACGCATCACGTAAAAACTACTGCATAGATTTTAATAACTTTTTCTTAGTTTCTACTTCTTAAACACCCATGTGCTTAGGATAAGGACCAATTCTTATCTAAAAAAAGAGTTGTCATAATAACTTTATTTCGTATAAAGTTCTAAGAAACTACGTATTTATAAGCAATACGGGATATCCGATGTGTTTTCTTAGGAAGTGTGGTAGGGATATGATGTGTTTTCCTTTGTAGCTAAACACAACTTAAGATGATTAATAACGCAGACGAAATCGCAGGAATAAGCTAGTTATCGAGACTATTAGTGGTAATATAAATACCAAAGCTACCTAATGTTATGTGTGTGTTTATAATAGTTGTTCCCGGAATAAAACACACCGAAACGAGTCATTTAAATCAATTTTTTATAATGTATAACACTTCAATCCGGTTAGACAGAAATGTTATTACCCATATCCATATTATCTGGGCCCATAATAAACAGTAAAGTGACGAAATTTGTACATTCAAGATATTGGACAAAAAAATGATTGGCGAGGCTTTAGAATTGGTGATAGAACACGCTTCGGTATATTTTGAAATATCTCTCTCTTACTATTATTTTGTACGTCTATAACACAGAAACTATTGAACGAATTTGATTTTTGGTGTGATAATCTATATATATCTATAGCTGACTGATTAACTGACATATTAACGCATGGACCAAACTATTGGCGCTAGAGCCGTGAAAATCTCTGTGCGGGCTTTTAAACTGTTGGGGGGCTAAGAGTTATGGATATTCAACCCCTAAGGTGGTGGTCAAAAGTGGGATAATTCTGTTAAATGCTTTTTAAGTAAATAATTTTTCTTTATCTGTTTCACGTGAAATGCCTTCTAGATAGATTGAATCAATTAATCTCAAACTAATGCAGTCCCGTGGCACTGTTACCTGATGAGTATGTTTTGCCCATACCTAAAATTATACACAGGTGTATCAAAAAGGTAATAATAATAACATGGTCCTGGGGATCTTCAAACGGTTCAAGAGTATTTTTTAGAAATTTGACGGCTCTAAAGATCAGAGTTACAGGTCGAACCACGTCTTCTACTTCTCTTTAGTATGCAAAAATCCTATGCAAAAACAAAATAAGCAAAATAGATTATTCATATTTGGACTAAAGAAACAGCCCCTGAAAGTAGGTACAAACTAATTTCTCTACTTCCATCGTTTGATTGAATATCTCAAAATATTATATGCTACAATTATTTTAAAATCTATCTAAAATCTCTCATCGACAGGTATTCTTTCCGTTTAAGTAGTGACTAATTTCATAAAGGATATTCGACTTTAAAAAATAATAATGTTCTTTGTGAGAAAATGTTTTATAATTCAAGTAACAGTTTTTTTCTTTTTTTTTCGAAGTGACTACGCTATTGACCCAGCAAGGTCTTAACAGCTTCACCGGACTACTAAGGCGAGCGCTTAAGGCACTCAGCCGATTTTATTTTGGCAACCAGCTCAAGGGTGCACGGCACACCTCGGCTTGGCTGTTGCCTGTTGCATGCAAAATCGCGACCTATCTTAGATAACCTAGCTAACTATTCATATATGTATGAGTTGTTGAAACGCATATGTGTACCAAGCATACACGCCTCAACAACTCCTCCATATATTTATTATCGGAAAATTGAGTTTTTCAGTTCGATAAGGGAAAAAAAATAAACCCTTCCACTTTCATGTGTAAGCGTGAAGGCGTGCACGTGTGTGGGGGTGATCGTGTAGTGTTGTAGCGGTGATGTACATTTGTGTGTTACCGTATCGCGCAAGCAACGCACTCAAGGGCTCCCTACCGAGGGATCGAACCTAGGCTTGAGCCGCTGCCGTGGGAGGCCTAATCGGGTGTGCGGGAGCGAAATTAACCCCCAGACCACGGCGGTGTGAGTTTCAAGTAACAGAGATAGACTGTTTCAATATAGCTACCAGAAATAAGAGCGGTACCAAAACTGAACTTTGCGGTAATTTATATAATGAACAAATAGGCACTACGCCATTTTTTAACATACATCTCATTCCTGTCTACATTTTTTTAATACATTTAAACTATTTTAATAAATATGATATACTAAACTAACTGACGCTGAACTAAACATAAGTAGGTACGTATGAAAAATTCATATTTTCTCTAATTAAACACGTAAAGTTTATAACAACGGAAAGTATAAATTACTTTTAATGATATGTGGAAATTATAAAATGCTGCATATTTTTTTAGATCGTAATTATTCTTTCTAATTTAACTTTACCTTTAACATAAGTGATTCACAATGTTAATTGATTGGTGTCTGAAAATTTAACTTATGATAATTCTTATAAAGGTTAAATTAGTGCTAGAATATTACAAATCGTGTACGTAGTGAATAAAACCAATTCAAAATAGATAATGTATAAATATATACATATATACATTTTACTGTTGATTTTGTCAGTTTTTATACCTACATGATTAAAGTCTCATCAAAGTGTTCTCTGTTTCGTGTAAGTGACACTCTTATCAATGATATTTATTTTTTGTAATAACGACGGTCTGACAGATAACAATGTATTTTCGACATAGATTACTTATAAACAATAATTACTTAATGTAATCAATTAACTGCGACGTAGTTTTTAGAGATACATCAGTTAACTCTATTGTGTTTCGGGTGTAAGTCTTGTAATTTTATAAAAATGGTACAAGTCCCACAGTTGTTCTTAAGCCGACGATTAGTCACGGAGCACTATATATTTGACGGAGCGGTATTGGTAAATGAAAATGGCATTATTGAAAGAATTATTGACAGGGAATGCGCAAACGAAATCATCAAAGAAAGCGCCGGGAAAATTAAGGTAGATCAAGTGTAAATCATTTAAAAATCATCCAGTGTAGAATTGTGTATAGGTGATTGACCCGCGTTAAGCCAGTTTTCATATACTTTATTGATCAACTTTAAGATAGATTATTCTGGAATGTAGAAAAAATACAGCTATATATGATATGGTTTTAGATAACATCATAAATATCTTCTTTCTATATATACACACATCTATACTAATATTATAAAGAGATAAAGTTTGTGACGTTTTAGGTGGTAATCTCAGGAACTACTGGTCCGATTTGAAAAGTTCTCTCAATGTTATATAGCTCGTTTATCGAGGATAGTTATAGGCTATATATCATCACGCTAAGACCAATAGAAACGAAGCACAAATGAAGAATGTTTAAAAATCGGGTTTTTTTCCTTTTGAGAGCTTATGCTGCGTGTTAGTGTTACCCCAAGTATCTATTCCACGTGAACGAAGTCGCGGGCAGAGGCTAGTGTATATATAATGTCTGACTATATTGGTCTGAACTTTTGAAATTTTTGTGAGTGTTCAGGTGTATTCAAGAATATTTTAGATCCATAATTGGACCCGATAGGAGATGCTGCGGTTGAATTTTAGGATTTTTTTTATTATCAAGGCAGGACAACATCCGCCAGATCCACTAGTTTCAATATATTATTCGAAATTATTTTAAACATTAACCGTGTTATTACAAAAAAGAAATGTATTGAATACTTGCTTTATAAAAATATGGGTACTTTCGTATGAAATGCACCGCGCTCGCCTAACGTTCGACGTCTTGCTTTTTTATCTCTGATTAGGTTAGACTTGTGAAAAAGCATAACAAGAGCTGGCCGCGACAGCGGTTGGCGAGGGCGGTGCATTTAATACGAAAGTACCCAAACTCTTTTAAAGCAAGTATTTAATACGTATTTAAGTTTTTTGTAATAATACGGAAATTGGTTTTCTTTTCACCGAACTTATAGGCGTTAAGTCCTTTTGTCTATGTTTATTAATAAGAAAAACTAATTACATTGAAATATGTTATAATTGATATAAGGTTCAATAGCAAGCAATCACTTTTTAAATGAAATCCTCTGAATTAGACTTAATTCCTTCCTAATAATTATCCAAAGGTGGTTGATGGCGGGGATCTAGCGTTGATGGCCGGGGTAGTTGATTCCCACGTACACGTTAACGAACCCGGACGCACGGCTTGGGAAGGATTCTGTACAGCGACCAAAGCTGCAGCTGCGGGTGGCATTACCACTATAATTGACATGCCGTTGTAAGTATTTCTTCAAATCACACACCACTGTAGTGTAAATAATCCTGTTTAAAAATATTTAAATTAGCAGTTTTACATCAAGTCCATAAGTAAAATTGTGTGAAGAGAGGTTTTAAACAAGAGACTAACGACGACTCCTCTGGTAGTATATATGGACGGTGGTGATTACTTAACATCAGGTGACTCACCAGTTCGTTAGCCTCCTATATGATATAGAAAAAAAATAACGTAGCAATATTACGTAATCGAAAGCAATATTAAAATACATATCTGACACCCAAATCATCTTTAAATAAAGTTAAGTCTCTTACTGTATATAGATTTCCATTGTATCGCTGCTTAATATCATGATGTATAAATATTGCCCCCCAAGAGTCTCTATTAGGGTTTTGTCCGTTATTTCTCCAGTTTTCTGGCACTTTTGTAAAAAAAGGGATCTTACTGTAGTCCGGTGAAGCTGTTAAGATCTTGCTAGGTCAATAGCGTAGTCAGTTAAAAAAAAGAGATCTTATAAGCGTTAGATCGCTACGTTACATATATTTGACTCATAGTTTACCGAATCATTCTGAATATTAAATAAATAAGCATTGCAGAATTACCATCAATAAAAGTATGCATTCCAGAAACTCGATTCCACCTACAACGACGTTGGAGAACTTCAAAACAAAAATATCTGCAGCAGAAGGAAATGTTTATGTTGACGTCGGGTTTTGGGGAGGCGTTGTACCTGGTAATCAAGTAAGTTTGCTAGAATGACTGTCTTGGATAAAACTAGCTTTACTTAGCTCGATATAATGTACATTTGACTTATCTGTCGGAAGCAGTCTTTTTCTTCGGAGACCATAGAATCAGTGATCCTTTGCGTAGGCCTGGTTACTTAAGATGTGAAAGGGTGACAAATAAACTCACATTATAATGTTATTCAATTCATCTGCATATATAGACCCTTTTAAATTTTACTTTATCTGAAATATGTGTTATGTTTCTGTAATCGTGTAAAGAATTTTTATGTCTAAGATAATTAATTTTATGCTAGGAATCTGTAAATTCATTAGAAAAGAAAAAAAATTGAGCCGTCACGGGACGCCTGGCAGATGAGAAACATCGAAAATGCTCGAATCGAACGAATCTCAGATTCTCAAATTATACTATAAGCATGCGAGCTCAGTGCGATGAGAGAGACTAAGCACAGTCGCTTGCGCATACTATCATCGCGTCGTCGCCACGCCAACAATCAGGTTTATCTGCGTCTATAGATGTTTCACATCAAAAAATGTGAAGAGCTTGGTGAAATGTAGTGCAAGATCGACATCACACAATACTTCCAAATGATTTCACCGTTAAGTGTCGCATACAGATATCAAATGAATGTTATTCGATTGATAACAGTATGATATGTATGTATAATTGCTATAAAACTTTGTAATCCAAATTTTATTTTATATTATTATCACATCATTATCATCATTATCCTTATCCCACTTAAGTAGGCTCGGCACGACATGTATTCTTTTTCCATTCTCTCCTGTCAGATGTCATCTCAGTATTCACACCTTTTACGGACATATCGTTTTTCACACAGTCCATCCATATCTTTTTCGGTCTTCCTCTACTCGCATATCCGTCCACTATCATACTCAACACTTTTCTAGTCACATGGTTTTCATCTCTCCTCATGACATGCCCATACCATGCTAATCTATTACTCAACTTCTCTGTCACTGATGCTATTTTCAAACTGCCTCTAATATACTCATCCTTAATCTTATCCATTCTAGTTACACCACACATCTACCTTAACATTCGCATCTCTGCCACATGTAATTTTCTCTCATCCGTCTCTTTTGTAGCCCAGCACTCAGATGCTTATATTATTATCACGTCAACCAGAAGTAATAAAATTATAGTACTGATAAAAAAGTAGCCAAAAATTGTATAATATTTCAATATCATATAAATATATCCAAACTCCACGTGTATATCATATTTTCTTAGAATTAAGTATTTTTATCGTATTTATAAATAAACCCTTCGTTATGCTGATTTACTGTATGCATAATACATTAGACAGTGTAATTTAGAATTTTTTATTTTCCCAATTTGATGCGAATTCTTGGTTTAATCTTTGATTATGTCGAAATTTCAAATAATGTTATGGAAACCCGTATAATTTCACAAATTATTTCCCAGTTGGTCAAAAAGAAAACAAATTTTTGAATATTGTGGACGCTAATACATCATCATATTAAAAATACGCGGCGTACAGAAATACGTTGGATTAAATTTCGATAAAAAATGTAAATGGTAATTCGCATTAACCCGTTTTTTACTGATTTCTTTTATTGTACTTGCTATATACATTTAAAAGGCGAATAAGTTCGCAAAAGTCGTGTATTTTGTTTTTTTTTTTCTATATTAAGAAATGTTATCGTAATCATAACCTGTTTTACGAGTGCGTGTTTCTAGGATTCACTCCGAGATCTAGTGAAGGCTGGTGTGGTCGGCTTCAAATGTTTTCTCTGTCCAAGCGGTGTTGAAGAATTCCCCAATGTTGAGGCAGGTGATCTTGAAAAAGCTTTTGCTGTACTTGAGGGAACACAGTCAGTGTTAGCGGTGAGTATTTTATTAAGAACTAACCGCCATTTTATAGTCGAGGATTCAAGAAAGGTGTTATAGTTTAGAATTTAATGTATTCAGAATATTTATACTTATACGAAGAATTCTGAAATATCTTTTTTTTTTTTCTTTGAACCTGAAAATGAATGGCTTTCATGGGCCTCGGCGGGGGCCACCACCTGGGGCCCATATAATGGTGGAGGGCGCCCGGATCTGGGTGGGGGCCCACATGAAGTATCTGGGCCTCACCCTGGACGGACGCTTGTGGTTCGAGCCCCATTTTAAGGGGCTCGGACCACGAATCGCTGGGGCGGCGTCGGCACTCGGCCGGTTGCTCCCCAATATTGGAGGGCCGGGTGCCGGGTGCCGACGACTCTACATGGGAGTCGTGCGGGCGATGGCCGCCTACGGGGCACCGGTCTGGGCAGACGCCTTCGGTGCCGCCAAAGTGCGCGCGCTGCGCAGTGCGCAGCGTACGGTGGCACTGAGAGCAATCCGGGCGTAACGGACGATGTCTCTCTGCCCTGGGAGCTGGGAGCTGGAAGCTGGAATTCTCGCCGCCGTGTATGAATTCACGGAGGACGCAGTCGAGAGGTGGATCCAGGACTTGGCGGACGCGCGCTTCGGGACGTATATCGCGGATGACGTCCGCCCGGTCCTGCGGGAGTGGATCAACAGGGAGTGGGGCTCCCTGACGTTCAGGTTGGTGCAGGTACTGACCGGGCACAGTTGTTTCGGATGGTACCTGCACCGGAGCGCTCGCAGGGAGCCGACCGCCGCCTGTCACGAGTGCGGCGCCGAAGTAGACACCGCGCAGCACACTCTCTCCGAATGTGTTGTGTGGGAGGAATAGCGCCGCACTCTGGCGGCGGCGGTGGGAGGTAATTTGACGCTGCTAGGTGTGGTTTCGGCCATGTTTGGCAGCGAATAGGTGTGGTGAGCAGTGGCCTCCTTTTGCGAGGTCATTTCACAGAAGGAGGCGGCGGAGAGGGCCCGCGAGGCAGACCCTCTAAGTGGCCCTCTCCGTCAATGGAGGACAGGCGGGAGGAGGCAGCGCTTTGCCCAATTCCTCCTGCCACCGTAGCCGGACCTGTAGGGATGCAGTCGGGAGGCTCATCCCTTCATTGGACAGGTCCGGCGGACGAAGGGAGGCAGCTGATGTGTGCCCAGTCTGTCTCTCTATAGGTAGGAGCCCGACGGTCATCTTCCGTCGGGCGGACCGTTGGGGCTGCTATCCAAGGGGAATAGCCTAGATCCCTTGCCGCCCCAACAACATGCTCTGTCGGCACACTGTGAGGTTTTAGTCCGTGCGATTCGGACATAACCTAGGGTGGGTTATACCCCGGGAGGTTTATATCCATCAGGGATTTCCCCACGTTAAAAAAAATGTTAAACTAGATTTAGAACATTACACAATGTCAACTATTTTGCTTAAGCTTTGAGGACAATATATACGCTAGGATAACTAATGCTTTTATTATGTCTACAGGAATAAATCAAGATCCTAATTAACATAACATATGAACATCTAAAAAAACTTGGTACTATTTTTTTATTTTTATAATACAATCTTTCCTTCTTCGATTTCAGTTCCACGCGGAGATTGAAGACGAAGAAATTAAGCATGATACAAGAAAAAATAAAGGTTTGCATAATTTTTACATTTTATGTTTTGTAATTGACATAAACTGAATATTTATTTAATTGCATTGTTAAAAATAGAGTTTTCTTTATTTTTCTGGCAGATCCTGAAGACTATCAAACATATCTTGATACTAGACCTTCGAGCATGGAAATAAATGCAATATCATTAATATCTTCCTTTTTGCACAGAACTAAGTAAGTACACTATCAATTGTATAGAAGTTAACTAATTTATTTTGAAAATTTACTACAGGTCATTGTTCTATTGAAAAATATATATCACCTTAGACTTTAGTGTTCGTAATTGTTGAAGTGCATAAAACAAGTAAGCTTTGATAGCAGAAACTTATAAAAATAAGCGGTCTTAATTTAAAATTGTTTATTTCATGTCACCGTAAATCTTATTATATACATTTTTTTTGTATGATCACGGTTTGAATTTTCGCACAGCGTTCGTGCCATTGAGTTGAAACTTTGAACAGTTATCTGTGAGTTTGCTCTGTTACATTACAGTAATAGGTTATGTTGGAGTTTTTGGCGGAATCTTGGAATGTCATATAGTAGTCTTTATATTTTATCTATATTCTTTTTTTTTATTGTAGCCCGACACAGTGACTGCTCTATGCCTGATGTTAAGCATAGTACAATCCAAAAACATCGACAACCACCCAGAGACAGATTATCCATCGCCGGTCGCCGCTGTCATGCCGACCATAATGTATATATAATAAAGTCACCCGGTGCTGGATATGCACAGGCTGATCCCGAAACGCGACGTGCAGAAGCGAGTCACTATGATGGGCTTTTTCGCCATATACATGGTGGTTCCGACCCAGTCGGGCTGTAAAACCCTACCACCCCGCTATCGCCATTGC
Organism: Antheraea mylitta; assembly: GCA_014332785.1. Classification (NCBI taxonomy): domain Eukaryota; kingdom Metazoa; phylum Arthropoda; class Insecta; order Lepidoptera; family Saturniidae; genus Antheraea; species Antheraea mylitta. The sequence continues at coordinate 9,611 of JACEII010000896.1, forward strand.
CTCGTTCGTTGATCAGCAGGGTGCACCATGTGCAGGTGAGGTTGGCTTAGGTGTCTCAAGTCTTAAGATGTTACTCGACACCCCTTACACCCCAAAACACAAATTCTTGTGTTATTTTGCTCTATATTTTGTAATATTGGTGGTGTTTTACGTAATAGAGTTTGGTTATTGTGCACAAGTGAAGTGGATCGGAAATAATATCACGGAGCATGGATTCTGACTTGCCATAAAAATTTCTAGGAAAGTTCTAACAACACGGCCACCATCTTGTCAGTTCATTAAAATTATATCAAGAAATTTATAATATCGTTACTCACTCGATAATGGTAGTAATAGTGTATTTGAATACTGGTTGCCAAAAAATAAAATAGAGAGAGAGAGAGGAGTAGTTTGTTCGAGTTTGTTTATTGTAGATTACTAGTTTTCTCTCGCTAAAATTTGGGCTATCCCTCACGAACAGTTGTTTTTTCTCTGGATAATAGATACTTTTTTTTTTTCGAAATGTCTACGCTATTGACCCAGCAAGGTCTTAACAGCTTCACCGGACTACTTGATAATAGATACTCTATGTCCTATTCTGTACCCCTAACAATATCTATGCCAAATCTATATTGGTCGATTGAGTAGTTAATTCGTGAAACGTTACTTTACAATTACAATGCTTTACTGGTTGCAGTGTTAGAATACACATAGTTCATGTATCATCTGCCAGCATAGTACCTATGTTGAATAGAGCAAGAAAAATCCGAATGGCACAAGGTATTGACGCGTGGCGTGGAGGAGTTACTGCTGAGACCTGCCATCATTATTTGTATTTTAGCAACAAAGATATTCCACGAGGAAGCAGCGAATACAAATGTGCTCCTCCCATACGAGACGAAACAAATAAGGTTGCGTATATTATTTTTATTCATAATATAAAACCTTTTGGGTATATTTTATTAAGAACCGTACAACAAACCGTAGATAAAATACTTGAGGTTTTTACTTATTTATAAAAGAGTTATTTCAAGTTTTATTTTATCCATGTGTAGTCTTTGTTTTAATAATAAAAAAAGGTCAAAAATATATTGAAGATTAATAAGAATACCCATACATATGTACATACATACACAAATAATCATTTCATTTTTATTGTTTTCATTATTGTAAGATAGTCATAAGTCTAGTTACGTTTTCTTAGTAATAGGAACTTAGATAAGGTCTTTTTCTTTTGTTTTCTATCACCCAATAAAAAAAACCTTACATTTTCCAAACTTTTAATGTCAAACATCTTCGTGGGTTAGTATCTTTTTAAATTCACATACATTTGGGACTACTTTGTACATCTCTGCTATTAGAAAAAAAGGCTAAATGGGGACGATAAAATGCTATTTACGATACGACAAGATAAAAAGATAATACAGAAACAATTTAAAAAGTATGCAAATGTTAATATGAGATACGAGTAAGCATTAAGCTTTAAGTGTCTTAAAAAGGGTTTAGTAATAACGATAAATACACAGCAAATTGATAATTATACTTTAGAAAGAAACTGAAAGCCAGCCAGATTTCAAGATAAAAGTATACTTGTATTTAGGCATTACTTGTACATCCTATAAAGTTGATAAATCATCTTTCAATACATAGTTACGAAATTCAATAATAAACTCTTATTTAAATCTATATTTATGTCCATACATTTATTTCGTAAGTCGTAAGCTAGATATATTTTATATTCGTGTAAAGGCCACAAATATGACGTTAATTTTCTTTTTTGCTATCCGCTATAATTTAATCTGAACAGATTTTGATAACAGTTTGTTCACGATAAGCACCATTTTATATCACTACGTAATACCCGATTAGGCTTCCCACGGCAGCGGCTCAAGCCTAGGTTCGATCCCTCGGTAGGGAGCCCTTGAGTGCGTTGCTTGCGCGATACGGTGACACACAAATATACATCACTGCTACAACACTACGCCATCACCCCCACACACGTGCACGCCTACACGCTTACACATGAAAGTGGAAGTGTTTACTTTTATCCCTTATCGAACTGAAAAAGTCTCAATTTTCCGATAATAAATATATGTAGGAGTTGTTGAGGCGTGTATGCTTGGTACACATATACGTTTCAACAACTCATACATATATGAATAGTTAGCTAGGTTAGCTAAGATAGGTCGCGATTTTGCATGCAACAGGCAACAGCCAGGCCGAGATGTGCCGTGCACCCTTGAGCTGGTTGCCAGAATGGAATCGGCTGAGTGCCTTAAGCGCTCGCCTTAGTAGTCCGGTGAAGCTGTTAAGACCTTACTGGGTCAATAGCGTAGACATTTCGAAAAAAAAAAAAACCGCTTTTCGACAATAAGCTAAGGCTTGGAGCAACTGTAACTGTACCGTAAGCTCCTTTTTCACTAGGTACAGTAGAATCTATTTTTTCATCAATGAAATTATACTGAAATTTTATGAATATTGTATAAGCCGAAGTGTTTTATTTGAGTATATATGTAAATTAATACTTATGTAAAGTTTAATTAAATTTAAATAGTTTCAATTAATATCTTGTATCCGGTTTTATTAGAAGCTATATACACTAATCTATCTGTCCAATACCTTTAAAGGAGCAATTCTTGTGTATTTTATCTTGTTATATATTCAGAATCTCGGAAACGGCGTAATCTATTTCCGTGAAACTTAGTAAGTAGATTCGGTGACGATAAATCGATCTAGCTAGATTTTATTCATGGGTTTTTTTATTCCAATAAAGACAAAATATTGATTCACATTTTGTGGATTTTTCTTAAGACATAAACATAATCATCGCGGAGTTTTCTTTAGGAATATAAACTTAACTGTTTCTTACTTCATTACACGCACGCATGCACGCACGCACGCACGCACGCACGCACGCACGCACGCACGCACGCACGCACGTACGCACGCACGCACGTACGCACGCACGCACGCACACACGCACACACGCACACACACACACACACATGTATAATTTGAAGATGTTCTATGCACTCAGCCGATTTTATTGGGGCAACTAGCTCAAGGGTGCACGGCACACCTCGGCTTGGCTGTTGCCTGTTACA
>JACEII010000897.1:0-12691 GCA_014332785.1 Antheraea mylitta
TGTAACAGGCAACAGCCAAGCCGAGGTGTGCCGTGCACCCTTGAGCTAGTTGCCCCAATAAAATCGGCTGAGTGCATAGAACATCTTCAAATTATACATGTGTGTGTGTGTGTGTGCGTGTGTGCGTGTGTGCGTGCGTGCGTGCGTACGTGCGTGCGTGCGTACGTGCGTGCGTGCGTGCGTGCGTGCGTGCGTGCGTGCGTGCGTGCGTGCGTGCATGCGTGCGTGTAATGAAGTAAGAAACAGTTAAGTTTATATTCCTAAAGAAAACTCCGCGATGATTATGTTTATGTCTTAAGAAAAATCCACAAAATGTGAATCAATATTTTGTCTTTATTGGAATAAAAAAACCCATGAATAAAATCTAGCTAGATCGATTTATCGTCACCGAATCTACTTACTAAGTTTCACGGAAATAGATTACGCCGTTTCCGAGATTCTGAATATATAACAAGATAAAATACACAAGAATTGCTCCTTTAAAGGTATTGGACAGATAGATTAGTGTATATAGCTTCTAATAAAACCGGATACAAGATATTAATTGAAACTATTTAAATTTAATTAAACTTTACATAAGTATTAATTTACATATATACTCAAATAAAACACTTCGGCTTATACAATATTCATAAAATTTCAGTATAATTTCATTGATGAAAAAATAGATTCTACTGTACCTAGTGAAAAAGGAGCTTACGGTACAGTTACAGTTGCTCCAAGCCTTAGCTTATTGTCGAAAAGCGGTTTTTTTTTTTTTCGAAATGTCTACGCTATTGACCCAGTAAGGTCTTAACAGCTTCACCGGACTACTAAGGCGAGCGCTTAAGGCACTCAGCCGATTCCATTCTGGCAACCAGCTCAAGGGTGCACGGCACATCTCGGCCTGGCTGTTGCCTGTTGCATGCAAAATCGCGACCTATCTTAGCTAACCTAGCTAACTATTCATATATGTATGAGTTGTTGAAACGTATATGTGTACCAAGCATACACGCCTCAACAACTCCTACATATATTTATTATCGGAAAATTGAGACTTTTTCAGTTCGATAAGGGATAAAAGTAAACACTTCCACTTTCATGTGTAAGCGTGTAGGCGTGCACGTGTGTGGGGGTGATGGCGTAGTGTTGTAGCAGTGATGTATATTTGTGTGTCACCGTATCGCGCAAGCAACGCACTCAAGGGCTCCCTACCGAGGGATCGAACCTAGGCTTGAGCCGCTGCCGTGGGAAGCCTAATCGGGTATTACGTAGTGATATAAAATGGTGCTTATCGTGAACAAACTGTTATCAAAATCTGTTCAGATTAAATTATAGCGGATAGCAAAAAAGAAAATTAACGTCATATTTGTGGCCTTTACACGAATATAAAATATATCTAGCTTACGACTTACGAAATAAATGTATGGACATAAATATAGATTTAAATAAGAGTTTATTATTGAATTTCGTAACTATGTATTGAAAGATGATTTATCAACTTTATAGGATGTACAAGTAATGCCTAAATACAAGTATACTTTTATCTTGAAATCTGGCTGGCTTTCAGTTTCTTTCAAAAGTATAATTATCAATTTGCTGTGTATTTATCGTTATTACTAAACCCTTTTTAAGACACTTAAAGCTTAATGCTTACTCGTATCTCATATTAACATTTGCATACTTTTTAAATTGTTTCTGTATTATCTTTTTATCTTGTCGTATCGTAAATAGCATTTTATCGTCCCCATTTAGCCTTTTTTTCTAATAGCAGAGATGTACAAAGTAGTCCCAAACGTATGTGAATTTAAAAAGATACTAACCCACGAAGATGTTTGACATTAAAAGTTTGGAAAATGTAAGGTTTTTTTTATTGGGTGATAGAAAACAAAAGAAAAAGACCTTATCTAAGTTCCTATTACTAAGAAAACGTAACTAGACTTATGACTATCTTACAATAATGAAAACAATAAAAATGAAATGATTATTTGTGTATGTATGTACATATGTATGGGTATTCTTATTAATCTTCAATATATTTTTGACCTTTTTTTATTATTAAAACAAAGACTACACATGGATAAAATAAAACTTGAAATAACTCTTTTATAAATAAGTAAAAACCTCAAGTATTTTATCTACGGTTTGTTGTACGGTTCTTAATAAAATATACCCAAAAGGTTTTATATTATGAATAAAAATAATATACGCAACCTTATTTGTTTCGTCTCGTATGGGAGGAGCACATTTGTATTCGCTGCTTCCTCGTGGAATATCTTTGTTGCTAAAATACAAATAATGATGGCAGGTCTCAGCAGTAACTCCTCCACGCCACGCGTCAATACCTTGTGCCATTCGGATTTTTCTTGCTCTATTCAACATAGGTACTATGCTGGCAGATGATACATGAACTATGTGTATTCTAACACTGCAACCAGTAAAGCATTGTAATTGTAAAGTAACGTTTCACGAATTAACTACTCAATCGACCAATATAGATTTGGCATAGATATTGTTAGGGGTACAGAATAGGACATAGAGTATCTATTATCAAGTAGTCCGGTGAAGCTGTTAAGACCTTGCTGGGTCAATAGCGTAGACATTTCGAAAAAAAAAAAGTATCTATTATCCAGAGAAAAAACAACTGTTCGTGAGGGATAGCCCAAATTTTAGCGAGAGAAAACTAGTAATCTACAATAAACAAACTCGAACAAACTACTCCTCTCTCTCTCTCTATTTTATTTTTTGGCAACCAGTATTCAAATACACTATTACTACCATTATCGAGTGAGTAACGATATTATAAATTTCTTGATATAATTTTAATGAACTGACAAGATGGTGGCCGTGTTGTTAGAACTTTCCTAGAAATTTTTATGGCAAGTCAGAATCCATGCTCCGTGATATTATTTCCGATCCACTTCACTTGTGCACAATAACCAAACTTTATTACGTAAAACACCACCAATATTACAAAATATAGAGCAACATAACACAAGAATTTGTGTTTTGGGGTGTAAGGGGTGTCGAGTAACATCTTAAGACTTGAGACACCTAAGCCAACCTCACCTGCACATGGTGCACCCTGCTGATCAACGAACGAGGCAATGGCGATAGCGGGGTGGTAGGGTTTTACAGCCCGACTGGGTCGGAACCACCATGTATATGGCGAAAAAGCCCATCATAGTGACTCGCTTCTGCACGTCGCGTTTCGGGATCAGCCTGTGCATATCCAGCACCGGGTGACTTTATTATATATACATTATGGTCGGCATGACAGCGGCGACCGGCGATGGATAATCTGTCTCTGGGTGGTTGTCGATGTTTTTGGATTGTACTATGCTTAACATCAGGCATAGAGCAGTCACTGTGTCGGGCTACAATAAAAAAAAGAATATAGATAAAATATAAAGACTACTATATGACATTCCAAGATTCCGCCAAAAACTCCAACATAACCTATTACTGTAATGTAACAGAGCAAACTCACAGATAACTGTTCAAAGTTTCAACTCAATGGCACGAACGCTGTGCGAAAATTCAAACCGTGATCATACAAAAAAAATGTATATAATAAGATTTACGGTGACATGAAATAAACAATTTTAAATTAAGACCGCTTATTTTTATAAGTTTCTGCTATCAAAGCTTACTTGTTTTATGCACTTCAACAATTACGAACACTAAAGTCTAAGGTGATATATATTTTTCAATAGAACAATGACCTGTAGTAAATTTTCAAAATAAATTAGTTAACTTCTATACAATTGATAGTGTACTTACTTAGTTCTGTGCAAAAAGGAAGATATTAATGATATTGCATTTATTTCCATGCTCGAAGGTCTAGTATCAAGATATGTTTGATAGTCTTCAGGATCTGCCAGAAAAATAAAGAAAACTCTATTTTTAACAATGCAATTAAATAAATATTCAGTTTATGTCAATTACAAAACATAAAATGTAAAAATTATGCAAACCTTTATTTTTTCTTGTATCATGCTTAATTTCTTCGTCTTCAATCTCCGCGTGGAACTGAAATCGAAGAAGGAAAGATTGTATTATAAAAATAAAAAAATAGTACCAAGTTTTTTTAGATGTTCATATGTTATGTTAATTAGGATCTTGATTTATTCCTGTAGACATAATAAAAGCATTAGTTATCCTAGCGTATATATTGTCCTCAAAGCTTAAGCAAAATAGTTGACATTGTGTAATGTTCTAAATCTAGTTTAACATTTTTTTTAACGTGGGGAAATCCCTGATGGATATAAACCTCCCGGGGTATAACCCACCCTAGGTTATGTCCGAATCGCACGGACTAAAACCTCACAGTGTGCCGACAGAGCATGTTGTTGGGGCGGCAAGGGATCTAGGCTATTCCCCTTGGATAGCAGCCCCAACGGTCCGCCCGACGGAAGATGACCGTCGGGCTCCTACCTATAGAGAGACAGACTGGGCACACATCAGCTGCCTCCCTTCGTCCGCCGGACCTGTCCAATGAAGGGATGAGCCTCCCGACTGCATCCCTACAGGTCCGGCTACGGTGGCGGGAGGAATTGGGCAAAGCGCTGCCTCCTCCCGCCTGTCCTCCATTGACGGAGAGGGCCACTTAGAGGGTCTGCCTCGCGGGCCCTCTCCGCCGCCTCCTTCTGTGAAATGACCTCGCAAAAGGAGGCCACTGCTCACCACACCTATTCGCTGCCAAACATGGCCGAAACCACACCTAGCAGCGTCAAATTACCTCCCACCGCCGCCGCCAGAGTGCGGCGCTATTCCTCCCACACAACACATTCGGAGAGAGTGTGCTGCGCGGTGTCTACTTCGGCGCCGCACTCGTGACAGGCGGCGGTCGGCTCCCTGCGAGCGCTCCGGTGCAGGTACCATCCGAAACAACTGTGCCCGGTCAGTACCTGCACCAACCTGAACGTCAGGGAGCCCCACTCCCTGTTGATCCACTCCCGCAGGACCGGGCGGACGTCATCCGCGATATACGTCCCGAAGCGCGCATCCGCCAAGTCCTGGATCCACCTCTCGACTGCGTCCTCCGTGAATTCATACACGGCGGCGAGAATTCCAGCTTCCAGCTCCCAGCTCCCAGGGCAGAGAGACATCGTCCGTTACGCCCGGATTGCTCTCAGTGCCACCGTACGCTGCGCACTGCGCAGCGCGCGCACTTTGGCGGCACCGAAGGCGTCTGCCCAGACCGGTGCCCCGTAGGCGGCCATCGCCCGCACGACTCCCATGTAGAGTCGTCGGCACCCGGCACCCGGCCCTCCAATATTGGGGAGCAACCGGCCGAGTGCCGACGCCGCCCCAGCGATTCGTGGTCCGAGCCCCTTAAAATGGGGCTCGAACCACAAGCGTCCGTCCAGGGTGAGGCCCAGATACTTCATGTGGGCCCCCACCCAGATCCGGGCGCCCTCCACCATTATATGGGCCCCAGGTGGTGGTCCCCGCCGAGGCCCATGAAAGCCATTCATTTTCAGGTTCAAAGAAAAAAAAAAGATATTTCAGAATTCTTCGTATAAGTATAAATATTCTGAATACATTAAATTCTAAACTATAACACCTTTCTTGAATCCTCGACTATAAAATGGCGGTTAGTTCTTAATAAAATACTCACCGCTAACACTGACTGTGTTCCCTCAAGTACAGCAAAAGCTTTTTCAAGATCACCTGCCTCAACATTGGGGAATTCTTCAACACCGCTTGGACAGAGAAAACATTTGAAGCCGACCACACCAGCCTTCACTAGATCTCGGAGTGAATCCTAGAAACACGCACTCGTAAAACAGGTTATGATTACAATAACATTTCTTAATATAGAAAAAAAAAACAAAATACACGACTTTTGCGAACTTATTCGCCTTTTAAATGTATATAGCAAGTACAATAAAAGAAATCAGTAAAAAACGGGTTAATGCGAATTACCATTTACATTTTTTATCGAAATTTAATCCAACGTATTTCTGTACGCCGCGTATTTTTAATATGATGATGTATTAGCGTCCACAATATTCAAAAATTTGTTTTCTTTTTGACCAACTGGGAAATAATTTGTGAAATTATACGGGTTTCCATAACATTATTTGAAATTTCGACATAATCAAAGATTAAACCAAGAATTCGCATCAAATTGGGAAAATAAAAAATTCTAAATTACACTGTCTAATGTATTATGCATACAGTAAATCAGCATAACGAAGGGTTTATTTATAAATACGATAAAAATACTTAATTCTAAGAAAATATGATATACACGTGGAGTTTGGATATATTTATATGATATTGAAATATTATACAATTTTTGGCTACTTTTTTATCAGTACTATAATTTTATTACTTCTGGTTGACGTGATAATAATATAAGCATCTGAGTGCTGGGCTACAAAAGAGACGGATGAGAGAAAATTACATGTGGCAGAGATGCGAATGTTAAGGTAGATGTGTGGTGTAACTAGAATGGATAAGATTAAGGATGAGTATATTAGAGGCAGTTTGAAAATAGCATCAGTGACAGAGAAGTTGAGTAATAGATTAGCATGGTATGGGCATGTCATGAGGAGAGATGAAAACCATGTGACTAGAAAAGTGTTGAGTATGATAGTGGACGGATATGCGAGTAGAGGAAGACCGAAAAAGATATGGATGGACTGTGTGAAAAACGATATGTCCGTAAAAGGTGTGAATACTGAGATGACATCTGACAGGAGAGAATGGAAAAAGAATACATGTCGTGCCGAGCCTACTTAAGTGGGATAAGGATAATGATGATAATGATGTGATAATAATATAAAATAAAATTTGGATTACAAAGTTTTATAGCAATTATACATACATATCATACTGTTATCAATCGAATAACATTCATTTGATATCTGTATGCGACACTTAACGGTGAAATCATTTGGAAGTATTGTGTGATGTCGATCTTGCACTACATTTCACCAAGCTCTTCACATTTTTTGATGTGAAACATCTATAGACGCAGATAAACCTGATTGTTGGCGTGGCGACGACGCGATGATAGTATGCGCAAGCGACTGTGCTTAGTCTCTCTCATCGCACTGAGCTCGCATGCTTATAGTATAATTTGAGAATCTGAGATTCGTTCGATTCGAGCATTTTCGATGTTTCTCATCTGCCAGGCGTCCCGTGACGGCTCAATTTTTTTTCTTTTCTAATGAATTTACAGATTCCTAGCATAAAATTAATTATCTTAGACATAAAAATTCTTTACACGATTACAGAAACATAACACATATTTCAGATAAAGTAAAATTTAAAAGGGTCTATATATGCAGATGAATTGAATAACATTATAATGTGAGTTTATTTGTCACCCTTTCACATCTTAAGTAACCAGGCCTACGCAAAGGATCACTGATTCTATGGTCTCCGAAGAAAAAGACTGCTTCCGACAGATAAGTCAAATGTACATTATATCGAGCTAAGTAAAGCTAGTTTTATCCAAGACAGTCATTCTAGCAAACTTACTTGATTACCAGGTACAACGCCTCCCCAAAACCCGACATCAACATAAACGTTTCCTTCTGCTGCTGATATTTTTGTTTTGAAGTTCTCCAACGTCGTTGTAGGTGGAATCGAGTTTCTGGAATGCATACTTTTATTGATGGTAATTCTGCAATGCTTATTTATTTAATATCCAGAATGGTTCGGTAAACTATGAGTTAAATATATGTAACGTAGCGATCTAACGCTTATAAGATCTATTTTTTTTAACTGACTACGCTATTGACCTTGCAAGATCTTAACAGCTTCACCGGACTACAGTAAGATCCCTTTTTTTACAAAAGTGCCAGAAAACTGGAGAAATAACGGACAAAACCCCAATAGAGACTCTTGGGGGGGCAACATTTATACATCATGATATTAAGCAGCGACACAATGGAAATCTATATACAGTAAGAGACTTAACTTTATTTAAGGATGATTTGGGTGTCAGAAATGTATTTTAATATTGCTTTCGATTACGTAATATTGCTACGTTATTTTTTTTTCTATATCATAGGAGGCTAACGAACTGGTGAGTCACCTGATGTTAAGTAATCACCACCGTCCATATATACTACCAGAGGAGTCGTCGTTAGTCTCTTGTTTAAAACCTCTCTTCACACAATTTTACTTATGGACTTGATGTAAAACTGCTAATTTAAATATTTTTAAACAGGATTATTTACACTACAGTGGTGTGTGATTTGAAGAAATACTTACAACGGCATGTCAATTATAGTGGTAATGCCACCCGCAGCTGCAGCTTTGGTCGCTGTACAGAATCCTTCCCAAGCCGTGCGTCCGGGTTCGTTAACGTGTACGTGGGAATCAACTACCCCGGCCATCAACGCTAGATCCCCGCCATCAACCACCTTTGGATAATTATTAGGAAGGAATTAAGTCTAATTCAGAGGATTTCATTTAAAAAGTGATTGCTTGCTATTGAACCTTATATCAATTATAACATATTTCAATGTAATTAGTTTTTCTTATTAATAAACATAGACAAAAGGACTTAACGCCTATAAGTTCGGTGAAAAGAAAACCAATTTCCGTATTATTACAAAAAACTTAAATACGTATTAAATACTTGCTTTAAAAGAGTTTGGGTACTTTCGTATTAAATGCACCGCCCTCGCCAACCGCTGTCGCGGCCAGCTCTTGTTATGCTTTTTCACAAGTCTAACCTAATCAGAGATAAAAAAGCAAGACGTCGAACGTTAGGCGAGCGCGGTGCATTTCATACGAAAGTACCCATATTTTTATAAAGCAAGTATTCAATACATTTCTTTTTTGTAATAACACGGTTAATGTTTAAAATAATTTCGAATAATATATTGAAACTAGTGGATCTGGCGGATGTTGTCCTGCCTTGATAATAAAAAAAATCCTAAAATTCAACCGCAGCATCTCCTATCGGGTCCAATTATGGATCTAAAATATTCTTGAATACACCTGAACACTCACAAAAATTTCAAAAGTTCAGACCAATATAGTCAGACATTATATATACACTAGCCTCTGCCCGCGACTTCGTTCACGTGGAATAGATACTTGGGGTAACACTAACACGCAGCATAAGCTCTCAAAAGGAAAAAAACCCGATTTTTAAACATTCTTCATTTGTGCTTCGTTTCTATTGGTCTTAGCGTGATGATATATAGCCTATAACTATCCTCGATAAACGAGCTATATAACATTGAGAGAACTTTTCAAATCGGACCAGTAGTTCCTGAGATTACCACCTAAAACGTCACAAACTTTATCTCTTTATAATATTAGTATAGATGTGTGTATATATAGAAAGAAGATATTTATGATGTTATCTAAAACCATATCATATATAGCTGTATTTTTTCTACATTCCAGAATAATCTATCTTAAAGTTGATCAATAAAGTATATGAAAACTGGCTTAACGCGGGTCAATCACCTATACACAATTCTACACTGGATGATTTTTAAATGATTTACACTTGATCTACCTTAATTTTCCCGGCGCTTTCTTTGATGATTTCGTTTGCGCATTCCCTGTCAATAATTCTTTCAATAATGCCATTTTCATTTACCAATACCGCTCCGTCAAATATATAGTGCTCCGTGACTAATCGTCGGCTTAAGAACAACTGTGGGACTTGTACCATTTTTATAAAATTACAAGACTTACACCCGAAACACAATAGAGTTAACTGATGTATCTCTAAAAACTACGTCGCAGTTAATTGATTACATTAAGTAATTATTGTTTATAAGTAATCTATGTCGAAAATACATTGTTATCTGTCAGACCGTCGTTATTACAAAAAATAAATATCATTGATAAGAGTGTCACTTACACGAAACAGAGAACACTTTGATGAGACTTTAATCATGTAGGTATAAAAACTGACAAAATCAACAGTAAAATGTATATATGTATATATTTATACATTATCTATTTTGAATTGGTTTTATTCACTACGTACACGATTTGTAATATTCTAGCACTAATTTAACCTTTATAAGAATTATCATAAGTTAAATTTTCAGACACCAATCAATTAACATTGTGAATCACTTATGTTAAAGGTAAAGTTAAATTAGAAAGAATAATTACGATCTAAAAAAATATGCAGCATTTTATAATTTCCACATATCATTAAAAGTAATTTATACTTTCCGTTGTTATAAACTTTACGTGTTTAATTAGAGAAAATATGAATTTTTCATACGTACCTACTTATGTTTAGTTCAGCGTCAGTTAGTTTAGTATATCATATTTATTAAAATAGTTTAAATGTATTAAAAAAATGTAGACAGGAATGAGATGTATGTTAAAAAATGGCGTAGTGCCTATTTGTTCATTATATAAATTACCGCAAAGTTAAGTTTTGGTACCGCTCTTATTTCTGGTAGCTATATTGAAACAGTCTATCTCTGTTACTTGAAACTCACACCGCCGTGGTCTGGGGGTTAATTTCGCTCCCGCACACCCGATTAGGCCTCCCACGGCAGCGGCTCAAGCCTAGGTTCGATCCCTCGGTAGGGAGCCCTTGAGTGCGTTGCTTGCGCGATACGGTGACACACAAATATACATCACCGCTACAACACTACACGATCACCCCCACACACGTGCACGCCTTCACGCTTACACATGAAAGTGGAAGGGTTTATTTTTTTTCCCTTATCGAACTGAAAAACTCAATTTTCCGATAATAAATATATGGAGGAGTTGTTGAGGCGTGTATGCTTGGTACACATATACGTTTCAACAACTCATACATATATGAATAGTTAGCTAGGTTATCTAAGATAGGTCGCGATTTTGCATGCAACAGGCAACAGCCAGGCCGAGGTGTGCCGTGCACCCTTGAGCTGGTTGCCAAAATAAAATCGGCTGAGTGCCTTAAGCGCTCGCCTTAGTAGTCCGGTGAAACTGTTAAGACCTTGCTGGGTCAATAGCGTAGTCGCTTCGAAAAAAAAAAGAAAAAAATCTGTTACTTGAATTATAAAACATTTTCTCACAAAGAACATTATTATTTTTTAAAGTCGAATATCCTTTATGAAATTAGTCACTACTTAAACGGAAAGAATACCTGTCGATGAGAGATTTTAGATAGATTTTAAAATAATTGTAGCATATAATATTTTGAGATATTCAATCAAACGATGGAAGTAGAGAAATTAGTTTGTACCTACTTTCAGGGGCTGTTTCTTTAGTCCAAATATGAATAATCTATTTTGCTTATTTTGTTTTTGCATAGGATTTTTGCATACTAAAGAGAAGTAGAAGACGTGGTTCGACCTGTAACTCTGATCTTTAGAGCCGTCAAATTTCTAAAAAATACTCTTGAACCGTTTGAAGATCCCCAGGACCATGTTATTATTATTACCTTTTTGATACACCTGTGTATAATTTTAGGTATGGGCAAAACATACTCATCAGGTAACAGTGCCACGGGACTGCATTAGTTTGAGATTAATTGATTCAATCTATCTAGAAGGCATTTCACGTGAAACAGATAAAGAAAAATTATTTACTTAAAAAGCATTTAACAGAATTATCCCACTTTTGACCACCACCTTAGGGGTTGAATATCCATAACTCTTAGCCCCCCAACAGTTTAAAAGCCCGCACAGAGATTTTCACGGCTCTAGCGCCAATAGTTTGGTCCATGCGTTAATATGTCAGTTAATCAGTCAGCTATAGATATATATAGATTATCACACCAAAAATCAAATTCGTTCAATAGTTTCTGTGTTATAGACGTACAAAATAATAGTAAGAGAGAGATATTTCAAAATATACCGAAGCGTGTTCTATCACCAATTCTAAAGCCTCGCCAATCATTTTTTTGTCCAATATCTTGAATGTACAAATTTCGTCACTTTACTGTTTATTATGGGCCCAGATAATATGGATATGGGTAATAACATTTCTGTCTAACCGGATTGAAGTGTTATACATTATAAAAAATTGATTTAAATGACTCGTTTCGGTGTGTTTTATTCCGGGAACAACTATTATAAACACACACATAACATTAGGTAGCTTTGGTATTTATATTACCACTAATAGTCTCGATAACTAGCTTATTCCTGCGATTTCGTCTGCGTTATTAATCATCTTAAGTTGTGTTTAGCTACAAAGGAAAACACATCATATCCCTACCACACTTCCTAAGAAAACACATCGGATATCCCGTATTGCTTATAAATACGTAGTTTCTTAGAACTTTATACGAAATAAAGTCATTATGACAACTCTTTTTTTAGATAAGAATTGGTCCTTATCCTAAGCACATGGGTGTTTAAGAAGTAGAAACTAAGAAAAAGTTATTAAAATCTATGCAGTAGTTTTTACGTGATGCGTACTCAACGCCGTTGTCCGGTGAAGCTTTTAAGACCTCGCTAGGTCAATAGCGTAGAGAGTTCGAGAAAAAAAAAGTACACAACGCCAGACCTCCCTTATTTTATTTATACAGATAGAAATGAAAGAAGCCAGTATAAAAAGTATAATAATTTCTTATTGCTCGATCTACGCTCGTGTTAATGTAAATTTGACCTATTCCTCGAAAGCAGAATTATTTTTTGTTTTTTTTTTTTACATCATATGAGGCAAACGAGTGACCACCGCCGTCCATAGACACTAGTAACACCAGGGTGTCGCAAGTAAAAAAAAGGAGAGCGACTCATAAGGCCCGCCGATAGAAGTGAAA
>JACEII010000898.1:0-12691 GCA_014332785.1 Antheraea mylitta
TTTCACTTCTATCGGCGGGCCTTATGAGTCGCTCTCCTTTTTTTTACTTGCGACACCCTGGTGTTACTAGTGTCTATGGACGGCGGTGGTCACTCGTTTGCCTCATATGATGTAAAAAAAAAAAACAAAAAATAATTCTGCTTTCGAGGAATAGGTCAAATTTACATTAACACGAGCGTAGATCGAGCAATAAGAAATTATTATACTTTTTATACTGGCTTCTTTCATTTCTATCTGTATAAATAAAATAAGGGAGGTCTGGCGTTGTGTACTTTTTTTTTCTCGAACTCTCTACGCTATTGACCTAGCGAGGTCTTAAAAGCTTCACCGGACAACGGCGTTGAGTACGCATCACGTAAAAACTACTGCATAGATTTTAATAACTTTTTCTTAGTTTCTACTTCTTAAACACCCATGTGCTTAGGATAAGGACCAATTCTTATCTAAAAAAAGAGTTGTCATAATGACTTTATTTCGTATAAAGTTCTAAGAAACTACGTATTTATAAGCAATACGGGATATCCGATGTGTTTTCTTAGGAAGTGTGGTAGGGATATGATGTGTTTTCCTTTGTAGCTAAACACAACTTAAGATGATTAATAACGCAGACGAAATCGCAGGAATAAGCTAGTTATCGAGACTATTAGTGGTAATATAAATACCAAAGCTACCTAATGTTATGTGTGTGTTTATAATAGTTGTTCCCGGAATAAAACACACCGAAACGAGTCATTTAAATCAATTTTTTATAATGTATAACACTTCAATCCGGTTAGACAGAAATGTTATTACCCATATCCATATTATCTGGGCCCATAATAAACAGTAAAGTGACGAAATTTGTACATTCAAGATATTGGACAAAAAAATGATTGGCGAGGCTTTAGAATTGGTGATAGAACACGCTTCGGTATATTTTGAAATATCTCTCTCTTACTATTATTTTGTACGTCTATAACACAGAAACTATTGAACGAATTTGATTTTTGGTGTGATAATCTATATATATCTATAGCTGACTGATTAACTGACATATTAACGCATGGACCAAACTATTGGCGCTAGAGCCGTGAAAATCTCTGTGCGGGCTTTTAAACTGTTGGGGGGCTAAGAGTTATGGATATTCAACCCCTAAGGTGGTGGTCAAAAGTGGGATAATTCTGTTAAATGCTTTTTAAGTAAATAATTTTTCTTTATCTGTTTCACGTGAAATGCCTTCTAGATAGATTGAATCAATTAATCTCAAACTAATGCAGTCCCGTGGCACTGTTACCTGATGAGTATGTTTTGCCCATACCTAAAATTATACACAGGTGTATCAAAAAGGTAATAATAATAACATGGTCCTGGGGATCTTCAAACGGTTCAAGAGTATTTTTTAGAAATTTGACGGCTCTAAAGATCAGAGTTACAGGTCGAACCACGTCTTCTACTTCTCTTTAGTATGCAAAAATCCTATGCAAAAACAAAATAAGCAAAATAGATTATTCATATTTGGACTAAAGAAACAGCCCCTGAAAGTAGGTACAAACTAATTTCTCTACTTCCATCGTTTGATTGAATATCTCAAAATATTATATGCTACAATTATTTTAAAATCTATCTAAAATCTCTCATCGACAGGTATTCTTTCCGTTTAAGTAGTGACTAATTTCATAAAGGATATTCGACTTTAAAAAATAATAATGTTCTTTGTGAGAAAATGTTTTATAATTCAAGTAACAGATTTTTTTCTTTTTTTTTTCGAAGCGACTACGCTATTGACCCAGCAAGGTCTTAACAGTTTCACCGGACTACTAAGGCGAGCGCTTAAGGCACTCAGCCGATTTTATTTTGGCAACCAGCTCAAGGGTGCACGGCACACCTCGGCCTGGCTGTTGCCTGTTGCATGCAAAATCGCGACCTATCTTAGATAACCTAGCTAACTATTCATATATGTATGAGTTGTTGAAACGTATATGTGTACCAAGCATACACGCCTCAACAACTCCTCCATATATTTATTATCGGAAAATTGAGTTTTTCAGTTCGATAAGGGAAAAAAAATAAACCCTTCCACTTTCATGTGTAAGCGTGAAGGCGTGCACGTGTGTGGGGGTGATCGTGTAGTGTTGTAGCGGTGATGTATATTTGTGTGTCACCGTATCGCGCAAGCAACGCACTCAAGGGCTCCCTACCGAGGGATCGAACCTAGGCTTGAGCCGCTGCCGTGGGAGGCCTAATCGGGTGTGCGGGAGCGAAATTAACCCCCAGACCACGGCGGTGTGAGTTTCAAGTAACAGAGATAGACTGTTTCAATATAGCTACCAGAAATAAGAGCGGTACCAAAACTTAACTTTGCGGTAATTTATATAATGAACAAATAGGCACTACGCCATTTTTTAACATACATCTCATTCCTGTCTACATTTTTTTAATACATTTAAACTATTTTAATAAATATGATATACTAAACTAACTGACGCTGAACTAAACATAAGTAGGTACGTATGAAAAATTCATATTTTCTCTAATTAAACACGTAAAGTTTATAACAACGGAAAGTATAAATTACTTTTAATGATATGTGGAAATTATAAAATGCTGCATATTTTTTTAGATCGTAATTATTCTTTCTAATTTAACTTTACCTTTAACATAAGTGATTCACAATGTTAATTGATTGGTGTCTGAAAATTTAACTTATGATAATTCTTATAAAGGTTAAATTAGTGCTAGAATATTACAAATCGTGTACGTAGTGAATAAAACCAATTCAAAATAGATAATGTATAAATATATACATATATACATTTTACTGTTGATTTTGTCAGTTTTTATACCTACATGATTAAAGTCTCATCAAAGTGTTCTCTGTTTCGTGTAAGTGACACTCTTATCAATGATATTTATTTTTTGTAATAACGACGGTCTGACAGATAACAATGTATTTTCGACATAGATTACTTATAAACAATAATTACTTAATGTAATCAATTAACTGCGACGTAGTTTTTAGAGATACATCAGTTAACTCTATTGTGTTTCGGGTGTAAGTCTTGTAATTTTATAAAAATGGTACAAGTCCCACAGTTGTTCTTAAGCCGACGATTAGTCACGGAGCACTATATATTTGACGGAGCGGTATTGGTAAATGAAAATGGCATTATTGAAAGAATTATTGACAGGGAATGCGCAAACGAAATCATCAAAGAAAGCGCCGGGAAAATTAAGGTAGATCAAGTGTAAATCATTTAAAAATCATCCAGTGTAGAATTGTGTATAGGTGATTGACCCGCGTTAAGCCAGTTTTCATATACTTTATTGATCAACTTTAAGATAGATTATTCTGGAATGTAGAAAAAATACAGCTATATATGATATGGTTTTAGATAACATCATAAATATCTTCTTTCTATATATACACACATCTATACTAATATTATAAAGAGATAAAGTTTGTGACGTTTTAGGTGGTAATCTCAGGAACTACTGGTCCGATTTGAAAAGTTCTCTCAATGTTATATAGCTCGTTTATCGAGGATAGTTATAGGCTATATATCATCACGCTAAGACCAATAGAAACGAAGCACAAATGAAGAATGTTTAAAAATCGGGTTTTTTTCCTTTTGAGAGCTTATGCTGCGTGTTAGTGTTACCCCAAGTATCTATTCCACGTGAACGAAGTCGCGGGCAGAGGCTAGTGTATATATAATGTCTGACTATATTGGTCTGAACTTTTGAAATTTTTGTGAGTGTTCAGGTGTATTCAAGAATATTTTAGATCCATAATTGGACCCGATAGGAGATGCTGCGGTTGAATTTTAGGATTTTTTTTATTATCAAGGCAGGACAACATCCGCCAGATCCACTAGTTTCAATATATTATTCGAAATTATTTTAAACATTAACCGTGTTATTACAAAAAAGAAATGTATTGAATACTTGCTTTATAAAAATATGGGTACTTTCGTATGAAATGCACCGCGCTCGCCTAACGTTCGACGTCTTGCTTTTTTATCTCTGATTAGGTTAGACTTGTGAAAAAGCATAACAAGAGCTGGCCGCGACAGCGGTTGGCGAGGGCGGTGCATTTAATACGAAAGTACCCAAACTCTTTTAAAGCAAGTATTTAATACGTATTTAAGTTTTTTGTAATAATACGGAAATTGGTTTTCTTTTCACCGAACTTATAGGCGTTAAGTCCTTTTGTCTATGTTTATTAATAAGAAAAACTAATTACATTGAAATATGTTATAATTGATATAAGGTTCAATAGCAAGCAATCACTTTTTAAATGAAATCCTCTGAATTAGACTTAATTCCTTCCTAATAATTATCCAAAGGTGGTTGATGGCGGGGATCTAGCGTTGATGGCCGGGGTAGTTGATTCCCACGTACACGTTAACGAACCCGGACGCACGGCTTGGGAAGGATTCTGTACAGCGACCAAAGCTGCAGCTGCGGGTGGCATTACCACTATAATTGACATGCCGTTGTAAGTATTTCTTCAAATCACACACCACTGTAGTGTAAATAATCCTGTTTAAAAATATTTAAATTAGCAGTTTTACATCAAGTCCATAAGTAAAATTGTGTGAAGAGAGGTTTTAAACAAGAGACTAACGACGACTCCTCTGGTAGTATATATGGACGGTGGTGATTACTTAACATCAGGTGACTCACCAGTTCGTTAGCCTCCTATGATATAGAAAAAAAAATAACGTAGCAATATTACGTAATCGAAAGCAATATTAAAATACATTTCTGACACCCAAATCATCCTTAAATAAAGTTAAGTCTCTTACTGTATATAGATTTCCATTGTGTCGCTGCTTAATATCATGATGTATAAATGTTGCCCCCCCAAGAGTCTCTATTGGGGTTTTGTCCGTTATTTCTCCAGTTTTCTGGCACTTTTGTAAAAAAAGGGATCTTACTGTAGTCCGGTGAAGCTGTTAAGATCTTGCAAGGTCAATAGCGTAGTCAGTTAAAAAAAATAGATCTTATAAGCGTTAGATCGCTACGTTACATATATTTAACTCATAGTTTACCGAACCATTCTGGATATTAAATAAATAAGCATTGCAGAATTACCATCAATAAAAGTATGCATTCCAGAAACTCGATTCCACCTACAACGACGTTGGAGAACTTCAAAACAAAAATATCAGCAGCAGAAGGAAACGTTTATGTTGATGTCGGGTTTTGGGGAGGCGTTGTACCTGGTAATCAAGTAAGTTTGCTAGAATGACTGTCTTGGATAAAACTAGCTTTACTTAGCTCGATATAATGTACATTTGACTTATCTGTCGGAAGCAGTCTTTTTCTTCGGAGACCATAGAATCAGTGATCCTTTGCGTAGGCCTGGTTACTTAAGATGTGAAAGGGTGACAAATAAACTCACATTATAATGTTATTCAATTCATCTGCATATATAGACCCTTTTAAATTTTACTTTATCTGAAATATGTGTTATGTTTCTGTAATCGTGTAAAGAATTTTTATGTCTAAGATAATTAATTTTATGCTAGGAATCTGTAAATTCATTAGAAAAGAAAAAAAATTGAGCCGTCACGGGACGCCTGGCAGATGAGAAACATCGAAAATGCTCGAATCGAACGAATCTCAGATTCTCAAATTATACTATAAGCATGCGAGCTCAGTGCGATGAGAGAGACTAAGCACAGTCGCTTGCGCATACTATCATCGCGTCGTCGCCACGCCAACAATCAGGTTTATCTGCGTCTATAGATGTTTCACATCAAAAAATGTGAAGAGCTTGGTGAAATGTAGTGCAAGATCGACATCACACAATACTTCCAAATGATTTCACCGTTAAGTGTCGCATACAGATATCAAATGAATGTTATTCGATTGATAACAGTATGATATGTATGTATAATTGCTATAAAACTTTGTAATCCAAATTTTATTTTATATTATTATCACATCATTATCATCATTATCCTTATCCCACTTAAGTAGGCTCGGCACGACATGTATTCTTTTTCCATTCTCTCCTGTCAGATGTCATCTCAGTATTCACACCTTTTACGGACATATCGTTTTTCACACAGTCCATCCATATCTTTTTCGGTCTTCCTCTACTCGCATATCCGTCCACTATCATACTCAACACTTTTCTAGTCACATGGTTTTCATCTCTCCTCATGACATGCCCATACCATGCTAATCTATTACTCAACTTCTCTGTCACTGATGCTATTTTCAAACTGCCTCTAATATACTCATCCTTAATCTTATCCATTCTAGTTACACCACACATCTACCTTAACATTCGCATCTCTGCCACATGTAATTTTCTCTCATCCGTCTCTTTTGTAGCCCAGCACTCAGATGCTTATATTATTATCACGTCAACCAGAAGTAATAAAATTATAGTACTGATAAAAAAGTAGCCAAAAATTGTATAATATTTCAATATCATATAAATATATCCAAACTCCACGTGTATATCATATTTTCTTAGAATTAAGTATTTTTATCGTATTTATAAATAAACCCTTCGTTATGCTGATTTACTGTATGCATAATACATTAGACAGTGTAATTTAGAATTTTTTATTTTCCCAATTTGATGCGAATTCTTGGTTTAATCTTTGATTATGTCGAAATTTCAAATAATGTTATGGAAACCCGTATAATTTCACAAATTATTTCCCAGTTGGTCAAAAAGAAAACAAATTTTTGAATATTGTGGACGCTAATACATCATCATATTAAAAATACGCGGCGTACAGAAATACGTTGGATTAAATTTCGATAAAAAATGTAAATGGTAATTCGCATTAACCCGTTTTTTACTGATTTCTTTTATTGTACTTGCTATATACATTTAAAAGGCGAATAAGTTCGCAAAAGTCGTGTATTTTGTTTTTTTTTTCTATATTAAGAAATGTTATTGTAATCATAACCTGTTTTACGAGTGCGTGTTTCTAGGATTCACTCCGAGATCTAGTGAAGGCTGGTGTGGTCGGCTTCAAATGTTTTCTCTGTCCAAGCGGTGTTGAAGAATTCCCCAATGTTGAGGCAGGTGATCTTGAAAAAGCTTTTGCTGTACTTGAGGGAACACAGTCAGTGTTAGCGGTGAGTATTTTATTAAGAACTAACCGCCATTTTATAGTCGAGGATTCAAGAAAGGTGTTATAGTTTAGAATTTAATGTATTCAGAATATTTATACTTATACGAAGAATTCTGAAATATCTTTTTTTTTTCTTTGAACCTGAAAATGAATGGCTTTCATGGGCCTCGGCGGGGACCACCACCTGGGGCCCATATAATGGTGGAGGGCGCCCGGATCTGGGTGGGGGCCCACATGAAGTATCTGGGCCTCACCCTGGACGGACGCTTGTGGTTCGAGCCCCATTTTAAGGGGCTCGGACCACGAATCGCTGGGGCGGCGTCGGCACTCGGCCGGTTGCTCCCCAATATTGGAGGGCCGGGTGCCGGGTGCCGACGACTCTACATGGGAGTCGTGCGGGCGATGGCCGCCTACGGGGCACCGGTCTGGGCAGACGCCTTCGGTGCCGCCAAAGTGCGCGCGCTGCGCAGTGCGCAGCGTACGGTGGCACTGAGAGCAATCCGGGCGTAACGGACGATGTCTCTCTGCCCTGGGAGCTGGGAGCTGGAAGCTGGAATTCTCGCCGCCGTGTATGAATTCACGGAGGACGCAGTCGAGAGGTGGATCCAGGACTTGGCGGATGCGCGCTTCGGGACGTATATCGCGGATGACGTCCGCCCGGTCCTGCGGGAGTGGATCAACAGGGAGTGGGGCTCCCTGACGTTCAGGTTGGTGCAGGTACTGACCGGGCACAGTTGTTTCGGATGGTACCTGCACCGGAGCGCTCGCAGGGAGCCGACCGCCGCCTGTCACGAGTGCGGCGCCGAAGTAGACACCGCGCAGCACACTCTCTCCGAATGTGTTGTGTGGGAGGAATAGCGCCGCACTCTGGCGGCGGCGGTGGGAGGTAATTTGACGCTGCTAGGTGTGGTTTCGGCCATGTTTGGCAGCGAATAGGTGTGGTGAGCAGTGGCCTCCTTTTGCGAGGTCATTTCACAGAAGGAGGCGGCGGAGAGGGCCCGCGAGGCAGACCCTCTAAGTGGCCCTCTCCGTCAATGGAGGACAGGCGGGAGGAGGCAGCGCTTTGCCCAATTCCTCCCGCCACCGTAGCCGGACCTGTAGGGATGCAGTCGGGAGGCTCATCCCTTCATTGGACAGGTCCGGCGGACGAAGGGAGGCAGCTGATGTGTGCCCAGTCTGTCTCTCTATAGGTAGGAGCCCGACGGTCATCTTCCGTCGGGCGGACCGTTGGGGCTGCTATCCAAGGGGAATAGCCTAGATCCCTTGCCGCCCCAACAACATGCTCTGTCGGCACACTGTGAGGTTTTAGTCCGTGCGATTCGGACATAACCTAGGGTGGGTTATACCCCGGGAGGTTTATATCCATCAGGGATTTCCCCACGTTAAAAAAAATGTTAAACTAGATTTAGAACATTACACAATGTCAACTATTTTGCTTAAGCTTTGAGGACAATATATACGCTAGGATAACTAATGCTTTTATTATGTCTACAGGAATAAATCAAGATCCTAATTAACATAACATATGAACATCTAAAAAAACTTGGTACTATTTTTTTATTTTTATAATACAATCTTTCCTTCTTCGATTTCAGTTCCACGCGGAGATTGAAGACGAAGAAATTAAGCATGATACAAGAAAAAATAAAGGTTTGCATAATTTTTACATTTTATGTTTTGTAATTGACATAAACTGAATATTTATTTAATTGCATTGTTAAAAATAGAGTTTTCTTTATTTTTCTGGCAGATCCTGAAGACTATCAAACATATCTTGATACTAGACCTTCGAGCATGGAAATAAATGCAATATCATTAATATCTTCCTTTTTGCACAGAACTAAGTAAGTACACTATCAATTGTATAGAAGTTAACTAATTTATTTTGAAAATTTACTACAGGTCATTGTTCTATTGAAAAATATATATCACCTTAGACTTTAGTGTTCGTAATTGTTGAAGTGCATAAAACAAGTAAGCTTTGATAGCAGAAACTTATAAAAATAAGCGGTCTTAATTTAAAATTGTTTATTTCATGTCACCGTAAATCTTATTATATACATTTTTTTTGTATGATCACGGTTTGAATTTTCGCACAGCGTTCGTGCCATTGAGTTGAAACTTTGAACAGTTATCTGTGAGTTTGCTCTGTTACATTACAGTAATAGGTTATGTTGGAGTTTTTGGCGGAATCTTGGAATGTCATATAGTAGTCTTTATATTTTATCTATATTCTTTTTTTTATTGTAGCCCGACACAGTGACTGCTCTATGCCTGATGTTAAGCATAGTACAATCCAAAAACATCGACAACCACCCAGAGACAGATTATCCATCGCCGGTCGCCGCTGTCATGCCGACCATAATGTATATATAATAAAGTCACCCGGTGCTGGATATGCACAGGCTGATCCCGAAACGCGACGTGCAGAAGCGAGTCACTATGATGGGCTTTTTCGCCATATACATGGTGGTTCCGACCCAGTCGGGCTGTAAAACCCTACCACCCCGCTATCGCCATTGCCTCGTTCGTTGATCAGCAGGGTGCACCATGTGCAGGTGAGGTTGGCTTAGGTGTCTCAAGTCTTAAGATGTTACTCGACACCCCTTACACCCCAAAACACAAATTCTTGTGTTATGTTGCTCTATATTTTGTAATATTGGTGGTGTTTTACGTAATAAAGTTTGGTTATTGTGCACAAGTGAAGTGGATCGGAAATAATATCACGGAGCATGGATTCTGACTTGCCATAAAAATTTCTAGGAAAGTTCTAACAACACGGCCACCATCTTGTCAGTTCATTAAAATTATATCAAGAAATTTATAATATCGTTACTCACTCGATAATGGTAGTAATAGTGTATTTGAATACTGGTTGCCAAAAAATAAAATAGAGAGAGAGAGAGGAGTAGTTTGTTCGAGTTTGTTTATTGTAGATTACTAGTTTTCTCTCGCTAAAATTTGGGCTATCCCTCACGAACAGTTGTTTTTTCTCTGGATAATAGATACTTTTTTTTTTTCGAAATGTCTACGCTATTGACCCAGCAAGGTCTTAACAGCTTCACCGGACTACTTGATAATAGATACTCTATGTCCTATTCTGTACCCCTAACAATATCTATGCCAAATCTATATTGGTCGATTGAGTAGTTAATTCGTGAAACGTTACTTTACAATTACAATGCTTTACTGGTTGCAGTGTTAGAATACACATAGTTCATGTATCATCTGCCAGCATAGTACCTATGTTGAATAGAGCAAGAAAAATCCGAATGGCACAAGGTATTGACGCGTGGCGTGGAGGAGTTACTGCTGAGACCTGCCATCATTATTTGTATTTTAGCAACAAAGATATTCCACGAGGAAGCAGCGAATACAAATGTGCTCCTCCCATACGAGACGAAACAAATAAGGTTGCGTATATTATTTTTATTCATAATATAAAACCTTTTGGGTATATTTTATTAAGAACCGTACAACAAACCGTAGATAAAATACTTGAGGTTTTTACTTATTTATAAAAGAGTTATTTCAAGTTTTATTTTATCCATGTGTAGTCTTTGTTTTAATAATAAAAAAAGGTCAAAAATATATTGAAGATTAATAAGAATACCCATACATATGTACATACATACACAAATAATCATTTCATTTTTATTGTTTTCATTATTGTAAGATAGTCATAAGTCTAGTTACGTTTTCTTAGTAATAGGAACTTAGATAAGGTCTTTTTCTTTTGTTTTCTATCACCCAATAAAAAAAACCTTACATTTTCCAAACTTTTAATGTCAAACATCTTCGTGGGTTAGTATCTTTTTAAATTCACATACGTTTGGGACTACTTTGTACATCTCTGCTATTAGAAAAAAAGGCTAAATGGGGACGATAAAATGCTATTTACGATACGACAAGATAAAAAGATAATACAGAAACAATTTAAAAAGTATGCAAATGTTAATATGAGATACGAGTAAGCATTAAGCTTTAAGTGTCTTAAAAAGGGTTTAGTAATAACGATAAATACACAGCAAATTGATAATTATACTTTTGAAAGAAACTGAAAGCCAGCCAGATTTCAAGATAAAAGTATACTTGTATTTAGGCATTACTTGTACATCCTATAAAGTTGATAAATCATCTTTCAATACATAGTTACGAAATTCAATAATAAACTCTTATTTAAATCTATATTTATGTCCATACATTTATTTCGTAAGTCGTAAGCTAGATATATTTTATATTCGTGTAAAGGCCACAAATATGACGTTAATTTTCTTTTTTGCTATCCGCTATAATTTAATCTGAACAGATTTTGATAACAGTTTGTTCACGATAAGCACCATTTTATATCACTACGTAATACCCGATTAGGCTTCCCACGGCAGCGGCTCAAGCCTAGGTTCGATCCCTCGGTAGGGAGCCCTTGAGTGCGTTGCTTGCGCGATACGGTGACACACAAATATACATCACTGCTACAACACTACGCCATCACCCCCACACACGTGCACGCCTACACGCTTACACATGAAAGTGGAAGTGTTTACTTTTATCCCTTATCGAACTGAAAAAGTCTCAATTTTCCGATAATAAATATATGTAGGAGTTGTTGAGGCGTGTATGCTTGGTACACATATACGTTTCAACAACTCATACATATATGAATAGTTAGCTAGGTTAGCTAAGATAGGTCGCGATTTTGCATGCAACAGGCAACAGCCAGGCCGAGATGTGCCGTGCACCCTTGAGCTGGTTGCCAGAATGGAATCGGCTGAGTGCCTTAAGCGCTCGCCTTAGTAGTCCGGTGAAGCTGTTAAGACCTTACTGGGTCAATAGCGTAGACATTTCGAAAAAAAAAAAAACCGCTTTTCGACAATAAGCTAAGGCTTGGAGCAACTGTAACTGTACCGTAAGCTCCTTTTTCACTAGGTACAGTAGAATCTATTTTTTCATCAATGAAATTATACTGAAATTTTATGAATATTGTATAAGCCGAAGTGTTTTATTTGAGTATATATGTAAATTAATACTTATGTAAAGTTTAATTAAATTTAAATAGTTTCAATTAATATCTTGTATCCGGTTTTATTAGAAGCTATATACACTAATCTATCTGTCCAATACCTTTAAAGGAGCAATTCTTGTGTATTTTATCTTGTTATATATTCAGAATCTCGGAAACGGCGTAATCTATTTCCGTGAAACTTAGTAAGTAGATTCGGTGACGATAAATCGATCTAGCTAGATTTTATTCATGGGTTTTTTTATTCCAATAAAGACAAAATATTGATTCACATTTTGTGGATTTTTCTTAAGACATAAACATAATCATCGCGGAGTTTTCTTTAGGAATATAAACTTAACTGTTTCTTACTTCATTACACGCACGCATGCACGCACGCACGCACGCACGCACGCACGCACGCACGCACGCACGCACGCACGTACGCACGCACGCACGTACGCACGCACGCACGCACACACGCACACACGCACACACACACACACACATGTATAATTTGAAGATGTTCTATGCACTCAGCCGATTTTATTGGGGCAACTAGCTCAAGGGTGCACGGCACACCTCGGCTTGGCTGTTGCCTGTTACA
>JACEII010000900.1:13757-26444 GCA_014332785.1 Antheraea mylitta
GTTCGGTGGTCCGACTCCTTCGTTCCCACATTATTCATGTATAAAAACTTGTACGAAACAACGTTTAAACAGTGTTAACCTAGCATCGGTAGCATTCATTATGCTATAAGTTTAGTTTAGTGTGTGAGAGTTAGCCTAACATTGGCTACACTCTCACAATGTTAGTCTTAGGCGAGGGCTATCCTAACTTCGGAAGCTCTGTAAGTTTCATTGTAATTTTATTTTTTTAATAAATTAATTGAAGTAATTTGGTTTTTTTTTTGGATCCTCCGGCTCTGACCTTCGTAACTAGAGTGTAAATACAAAGTGTTTATAGATATTAAAAGATACATATGTAGTTTAGTAAACATTTGTGTCCGACTGAGTCTCACTCCCGACCACTACACATCCGTACCCGCCGCGCCCTGATGGCACATTTTGAGGTGCATATACAGTAACCAAAGGGTATGATGGTAACTGGTGTCGCTACAGAATGGACATTGTGATAATCCAGTGACTCTCTATTTATATCGTTCTCCAGGATCAGGCAGTATACTCGTATATCCAGCTGCCGATCAAATATAATTAAAATATATACGTTGTTACCTACATGATATTTTGATAAAACAAATCTATACTAATATTATATTATAAAGAGAGTTGTGTGGTTGTAGGAAGTAATATATGGATTTACTAAACCAATTTTGAAAAAAAAAAATACCAATAGGAAGCCACCTTATTTGCGAGTGATATAGACTATATATTAACCCAAAAAATGAAAATACTTTTTTGTGGTAATCGGATTTGCAAAACAAGTCTGAGAAAATGCGGTCAAACGAAAACTTTTCTTGCGAATTCTGCCTTAAAGATGAGAGATATATTATTGAGTACTAGACAAAAGTTGTAGCGCTTGATAATGCCTACAAAAAAGTCAATAACAGCATATGTCTAACTTCTAGGTTTTTTATAATCAGGTCGGGACAACGTCCGCCCTGCTCCCTAGTAGCGCAATAAACGCAGTCATACGTAATGTTGTAACGTCACACTATATTATATAAAATGTGGAAGTAAGATGGCATGTTTTCAATACCAGTCGCGAAAAAAAAAAAACTATATATTGCTTTTTATCTTTCCGTAGAATAATAACAGTCAAGAATAAGAAAAACTATATTGCTTTTTTACATTTCTAATTGTGTTTGCGACTGCGACCGTATGGTATTAAATGTAAAAAAACTGATCAATAAAATCTCAGGAAGTCCTAGGTACATAAGTGTATTAAAATTCAATACCGACGATTTAATCTGGCCTCACTCTTTAAATTAAAGATGATTGTGGAAGCTGATGATAGACAATCTACGGCTGAATTAGCAGCAGCTTTCGACGTTAGCGTCAAAACAATATTGGTCCATTTGCGTCAAATTGGCAAGTTAAAAAAGCTTGACAAATAGGTGCCCCGCGAACTCAATGATCGCCAGCGCGAAGTACGCGTCGAGACGTGCCTTGCACTGCTCAACAGACACACAAACGAAGAAATTCAAACTGCATTGTTACCTGCGATAAAAATGAATTCTGTTTGATAACCGCCAGCGTTCAGCAAATTGGTTGGATCCTGGTTCAGCACCTAAACAATGCCCTAAATGAAAACTTACCCCTAGAAAAGTGATGGTCACTGTGTGGTGGTCTAGCGCCGGTGTGATTCATTACAGCTTCTTACCAAACGACGTGAGCATTACTGCAGATGTGTACTGTGAAGAACTGAACACAATGATGGAGAAGCTGGCACATCTCCAACCAGCATTGGTCAATCGCTCGTCTCCGCTGCTTCTGCACGACAACGCGAGACCTCATACTGCACAGCAGACGGTCTCCAAGTTGCAAGAACTGGGTTTGGAAGTTCTCCATCATCCGTCCTTGCTCACCAGACCTTGCGCCTACAGATTACTACTTTTCCCAGAATTTGGATAACTCCTTGGCGGGAAAAAAATTCAATACCCAAGAGGTAGTACAAAATGCCTTAGAAGAATTTCTTGCCTCCTGTCCAGCTTTTTTTTTTCGGACTGACTACGCTATTGGCCTTACTAGGCCTTCACAACTTCACCGGACTACTAAGGCGAGCGCTTAAGGCACTGAGCCGATTTTGTTTAAGTAACATGCTCAAGGGTGCACGGCACACCTCGGCTTGGGCTGTTACCGGAAATAACCCGATCTGACCTAGCTAAACTATGCTAAGCTATACATGTGTTCATTTTTTAATCATACAATTAAAATTGCATGATTCAAAAACACATCATGTAGATCGGAAAGAAACAAACTAAATTACTCGCTTCAGTTCGAATAAGGGAAAAAAGTAAATCCTTCCACCCGTTTGTGTATAGGTGCATGTCTGAATATCTGTGTGTGTGTGTGTATAATCGGTGTGGTGTGTACTGTATCGCGATAGCAACATCTTTGTGATCATCATGATAATCTCGAGCAAAGATGCTGCCGAGATGACGCGACGTATGTGCGGGAGGAAAACGTGAGGGCCCTGCCTCGTGACGCACGAGGGAGAGGTCCGCGACGTGGCCGGCCACGTGAATTGAAAAGATCGAATTCATTGATTAAACGAACGGCGCCGGCGCCGGTATCTAAAAATAGAAATAACGACATTGTTTATCGATATTAGGGGAAGATAGATATAAACACGCGAGTTTACTCTATCTTATATTGAGAAAAATTATTATTATTTCGAGACGGTGGCGCGCGCGAGCCTTTGAATGGTAGCCGCCATGGTGGGAAACTTCGCGATCGCACGAATAGGGCCCTGTTTTGGATCGTTTGCTACTTCATCGTACGCGGAGATCTCCGAGATCTCGTGGAAGACTAAGAGCTGGGCTGACCAGTCCATACCAGATAATTTGAAGGAGAGGGCGGGGTCAGCCTGTGAAGGCTTAGCCGCCTGAGGACGAGGAGCAGGCTGGGGCGCGATCTTGGCGGCCCACGGGGCCTGAGGGGCCCGTGCGGGGC
This sequence comes from Antheraea mylitta, assembly GCA_014332785.1. Lineage (NCBI taxonomy): Eukaryota > Metazoa > Arthropoda > Insecta > Lepidoptera > Saturniidae > Antheraea > Antheraea mylitta. The sequence goes on from JACEII010000900.1 coordinate 16,743, forward strand.
GGAGGGGCGCGCAAGCCGCGGGTGCTGGCGCTACCGGTGCACGAGATGTGCTCGACAAGTTAGGGCAGGCCTCCTAGAGTTGAGAGGCGGAGGTCGGAGACGGTTTGACGCCTCAGGCGCCTTAGACGAAGAGATCTGCCTAGTGTAGCGGGGTTGTTTGCGATAATTCGCAGTATGGCCCATGCCGCGGCACAAGACACAACTCGGAGGATCGAGCGAGTCTTTTGTGCGAGGACACTCCTTAGCGGAGTGTTCGCCGAGACACTTAACGCAGCTGGGTTTCAGGTAACAATTAAGTGCGGAGTGTCCGTACACCTGGCAGTTGTGACACTGCGAGGGTACGGACGTTTTGCGCGGCGGCTCTACGGTGACGCCGGAGAGGCCGCAGAGGGTCGAGAGATTAAATATTTTCTTACCCTCCACGGCGCGGTCGAGAATGACCAACACCATATTGTAGGGCATTCTAGTGCGCGGTGAGCCCATACGGTGCACCTCTTTGACAGGGAACTTCTGTTCCCTGAGGTCTTCGTATATGTCATCGATTGGGATTTCCGAAGGGACTCTGCGGATGACAATACGCAGCATACGTTCTTCTTCGAGCGCATAGGTGAAAAAAGCAAACTTATTATCGCGCAGGAAACGCGAAGTTTGCGGTGAATAGTAGGGGTAGCTACCTTTACCTGAATACCTACGAGGGTACTCATGGCAGAGGTGAAAGGAATGTCTGCTGCTTGCAGCAGACTAGAGATTTCGACCCAGGACGCTCTGTCCTGGAACGTGACAGGAGGTGGAAGGCGGGGCTTCTTACCCGTGACTGCGGGAGTCACAGCTTTGGGCGAGACTGGTCTAGGGGGTGCGGGAGTCGCCGTTGGCACTTTTGCGCTGTCGACGTTTGCGAGTTTAGAAGGCTTAGCGCCTTCATTCTCGGACGAGGAGGGATTTTGGCGCTTATTGCGTGGTTTTCGACGCCGCGTGACTTCGGTGAAGCCGTCGTCAGCGGGGGGATCCTGCTCCATGTCGGAGTCAGAGCCGGACGTATCGTCACTAGAGAAGTGACGATTCGTCAGCTCGAAGTCGTTTGATTCCTCGATCCTAACTATGACCGAGGGAGCGGGCATCGCGAAAGAGTACTCGGTGCGATACTTCTTTGTAAACGCGTCATCATTCTCTATTAGAGAAGGACAATTGCTTCCGATGAAGCCACGAAACCTAGCGAGTTCAGCTTCTAAAAGCCGAATCTCACTTTGAGGGCCATACCCGGGCCTGAGGAGGGGAGCGGGGCAGGGGAAGACATTAAAAACCTCCCTGCCAGAGGAGGGGCAGGGAGGAGGGCGTTTCTTGGAAGTAATCGCAGTTCCAAAATACAATAGTGTCGAGTGATGACTCACTTGGCAGTACTGCGTTTTCGAAATAAACATCTGGCGCGTAAATGCGTGCGTACAGCGCGGCTGACGGATCGCAACTCCACAGTACCGTCCAGCTGATTTCTTTAAGAAGGGCATCAATAAACTGCCACTGCTTTGGCAAAAATGCATTGATTGCATGGGTGATTACTTCGATTAATACAAATAAAAAATACATGAAAAAATCGTTTAAAGTTTTTCATACAAAACGGCGATTTCATAGGTAAAGACCTAATATCAAATCTTCAATAATTTATAATTTGTTTTCCAGCTATACTTGAGTGCCAAGTTCATTCTTATTATGTCCGTATTTTTTATCCACTGCTCTACCTATCGTATCTTTATAATCACAATAGCATTGGTTAGCTGGAATAAATTACCGTTTGAAGTTTTTATGTGACACCCGTACAAACGACAGACAGATAAAAGAGTTTTAACATTCATGGAAATGTGTACACTGTTATTGATTCTAAAGTTCGAGAGTTTTTTTTTTTTATAGTCCGGTGAAGCTGTTAAGACCTTGCTGGGTCAATAGCGTAGTCATTTCGAAAAGAGAAAAAAAATCGAGAGTTTTTTTAATGTGTTCAGTTTACAGATTTCGTTGGTGTATTATTGTAAGTATAGATCTAAAAAATATAGGTAATGTACAAAGCGGTAAGATCAAAAAGTTGTAATATTTTCAACACAAAAATAATTAAAAAATATAAACACAATTTAATTTGATCAACACAATGGAACAATGACTTATCGAACCAAAGATAAATTAAGAAAATTTTCAACGAATATTACAATTTTTTTTTCGAACTGACTGTACGCTCTGTATTGGTCTGACGGGCATATAACGTTATATGTTAAGCGCCAACTATTTAACTACTAAACTTAATATTTAGCTCTTTTTTGGTGAATTGGTTACATTTTTAGTGAGATTGAACTTACATTTTCGTCTCGTACTCAACTCACCACGTTATTTAAATGACAATAATTTTGATATAGTTAACCGATTTTAATGTAATAAAAACTTAATGTTACTCAACGACATTCCTTATAACTTTCTTCATCAGGTTTTATCATAAATTTCGTAGTTTAGCAGTCATGTGTGCACAAACAAACAAATAGGCAGACAGACATTCCTACAAATTATTGAAAATCTAAAAAGTACAGACGCATTTAATTTAGATTCTTATTATATGTAAATATATTTAGATTACTTTAGCATTAAATACATACAACATTTGTATAACTTTACACAAGAGGTAAAAATAAGGTAGGTTTTAAAGAGGTACATATCTATTGTAATTTTGAAGTTCGTTTGATTTCATTATGTAGCTTTATTAAAAGAGAGTACTTCGTCATTTACACCCTGCGTGATAAAATCCACGACTCTCTCCGCGATAGCGACTGTGATAGCTTCAGTGTTTCCGCGCGGCACGTACGGCATCGCACTGAGGTCGGCGACCCGCAACCCCTGCACGCCGAACACGCGCAGCTGGGGGTCGAGCACGCGGCCGAGCGCGCACGTGCCCACCGAGTGGTACACCGCGTACGTCAAGTGACGCGCATAACACGACCAGTACGAATCTTCAGTTTCGTTACAACCAGTCAGTCGTAGCCGCAGTAAGGTGGCGTTGTGCTTTGCAAATTTCTTCGTCGCTAGCAACTGTTGCACCAGGCGTATGGCCTTCATCATCTGTTCCATGTCGCGCGGGTCACTCAAGTAGTTTGGAAAGATTGCGGGCGGGTCCAGAGGGTTTGCACTTGCAAGGCGAATGTATCCTCTGGAATATGGTTGCAGAATTACGGGTGAAAATATCAACAACGCGTATTGTTCATTAACTTTGGCTAATTGATCCATGACGTTATCGTCTAAACCTATTCCCTGCTTCACTAGCGGCTTCGCCAATGTGACTAAGTTCCTGCTTACGTAAGAATTTATTAGTTGCAATGTTGGCAATTCGCAAGCTTCGCTTTCATTTTTTAATCGTCGCTGAGTTTCATTGTAGCAGTCAAGATTCGCGAAAGCGATAATATCGGTGAGACCGTTAGAAGCAAATGGTCCCTCTCGGGAGACGAAATAATCTGCCAGTTGAGTGACTTTTTGTGCGAGTGATACTATTTCCGATGCAACACCAGATCCTTTATCCACGAGTGCAAACAGGAGAGGTAATACATGATCTGTCATATCATCACCCACCGTTAGGTTTGATCGTATTGTTATACCCATTTCTCTCAAATGGTCTGCGGGCCCGATTCCCGAATTCATTAATATTTGAGGTGTTCCTATAGTTCCTGCACTCAAAATAACTTCTCGGCGTGCCCGTAAACTTAGCGTTTTTTTATTCGGCTCTTGCATCACAGTCACTCCACTTACTTTATTGCTATCTTCGAGGATAACTTTCATGCAGTAAGCATTCTTTGCTAATTTAAGATTTGCTTTGACACTCTCTAGGCTTAAATACGCGCGTGCCGTACTCATTCTCTCACCTTTATATACGTAGCCTATAGATTTCGAGACCCCTATTTGAGATTTCGCATTAACATCTGGATTCTCCGGAAAATTGAGATCTTTTAACCCTTTAACGATTCTTGAATGCCAAGAATTTTTTGGATCATCAAAAAACTCTATTTTCATCGTTCCGGTAGTATTATGATAAGGGATTGATGAGGGTGGTAGTTCGTTCAGTACTTGAAGACCTTCATACCGAAGGAAATATGGCTCAAGTTCTTTCCACGTCCAGCCGGTGACATTAATGTTATCGTAATCGTTTCTGTTCCCACGATTGTAGAGCATGTAATTAATGCTGGAGGAACCGCCGAGACACTTGCCGCGACTGAACCGACACTGTTTACCTTCAGACGAGAGACAGGACACATTGTTAGGGATTGTGCGATATTGCCAATCTACTGAAGAACCGAGTAGAGCCATTGATGTTTTGGGTATCTGGTAATAGAAAAAAGTCCACTATAATAAGATAAATTATTTGTATTTCTTGATATACTCGTACATGCAGTTTTATATTGAATTAATAAAGGACAAGATAACGAATTGAATTAATAATGACTTACGTGAAGATGGTCTTTGTCTAACCTATAGAAAGGTGGTATTACTACCAACCTACTTAACAACCTTCACCTACTTAATGGTTGTGAAAAAAATAGTTATTTTCCAAGGCAGTAGATATTTCACCAACATGAGCACGGATTAAGGTATATTAAGATATATCACTGCTAAAATCATCTTAAGCTGAAATTAAACTAATATACTCGTAAGGAATATTAATCACTCTTTTCATACTTAGTATTTATAAAACCATTTTCAAAAGTCCACGGTTGTGAATTACCCATGGTTCATACTTATCAATAAGTATATAATTACTTTAGTCAAAAAGTTAGGATCATCACCAGCCTCCAGTAAGAGGACGTCATAGCCAGCGAGAGTCAACCGAGAAGCAACAACGCTCCCGGCGGTGCCGCCTCCGACTACGATGTAGTCGAACACCATTCCATCTGCCGAATTCAACGAATAAGTTAACTATACATATAATAAAAATGAAGTGTCTATATGTAATATCAAAATAAAATTTTTGAAGATATACTTCTCTTGGCGCGTTAGCGAAAAATAATGAGAGTAAATTTTTATGATGCGCGCGCTCACCGTCACGAAAAACCGACTCCCTTTAGTTAGCTATAGTCAACATTCTGTTTCTTTGTATAAAAACTTTCAATGCATTAAATACCTTTTTTCTATTGTTAGTGATATTTATCTTGTTAAGCCAAAGAAGTATAACTTCTAACGCATATACATAACAGTACACACACACTTTTTTACTGATTGAATACGAAAGTCACTGATAACAAAAATGCAATTTTTAAAAGTTTTGTCTGTCTGTCTGTTTGTTCCAAGTAATCTACGAAATGGCAGGACCGATTTTCACGAAACTTTCATTGGCAAATAGCTGAATTTACAGCGGGTTATTAAGGCTACTCTAAATTAAAAAAGGTGTTAACCGTGGCTTCGTTCGCAATGCTATCTCCAAAACGGTTAGACCGATTTTCACAGAATTTTCACTAGCAAATAGCGGACATCACAACAAGTGATTTATTCTATTTTAATTTAGACTAGCTGTTAACCATGGCTAACAGCATTTCGATAATTGTACATGGTCTCACAATTTTCTATTTGTTTAATATAATTTAAAAAAAAGCGTGCGGTACTGCGGGTAGAGCTAGTATTAAATACTAATGGACAGATTGAATATTACGAAATACTAATGGATGTTGCGCCGCCCATGAAACCTTCCTCATGAAAATCCGTTCAGTAGTTTTGGCGTTTATCACGAACAAACAGGTAACAAAGGGATTTGTTTTATAATAAGTTTTTTTATTATTATTATTTTTCATATCATAAGCGGCAAACGAACAGGTGGGTCACTTGATGTTAAGTGATTACCACCGTCCATAGACACTTGCGACACCAAGGGAGTCGCAAGTACGTTGCTAGCCGTTTTGTGGGAGGGGGATTGGGGAGATGATGAGGAGAGGAGGGAAGGGGAGGGTAGATGGGTAACAGGGGCTCTCACTGACCAAACGAAACGCAACAATGCAAGCACTGTTACTTCACGTCGGGTTTCTGTAAGGTGTTACTACCCCGGGCTAGCCGACCCATTCGAGTTGAAAGCAATAATAGCTTTAGCGTGGCTCTACCACCTACAAAGTATGTCGTGATAAATTCTGTTTTTATTCATTTATATATATTACGTTATTTTTCATTAATATACTTTTTAATACTTTATAGGTTTCAGCATTTGACCGCAAACTCATTTGATGTGAAACGTCGATGTGGTAAATACACGCTAAACTTAGAGGAGGACTGGCTCTCAAGAGCACCTCCCGAAACACACCAACTGCTGCTTGGCGATAGATTATCAAGTTGAGGGTAGTAGTTAGCTGGCAGTGAACTTAGAGAAAGCCCTGTCACAATTCTATAGTTTCAAAATTATGTTTTCCTTCACTAACAGCTCCGACTTAGTTGTTAGGATTCGGATCTACATCCATCGAGGTGGTGTCCGGACAACTATCAACAAAGCCATTATCGTTTCACTTACTGCAACTTCAAAAACAAAAGTTAAAGTTTCCCCTTTTTAAATGTCAGTAACTATGTTCAATGAAAATATCGCAATGTTTTTGGATAAGATTCGAGTCAGTGAGAAATAAAAAAAAATCGAAATCTTTCCAGTTAAATATTTAGAGGACGCTACTTTGGACTTCCGCGTGGGATTGATTGACCACCACTATCTCTAACAACAGCAAAAAGATAATCAATATATATATAACAAAATTAAATGCTCTTGTATATATATATTTTTTATAATTTTTACTTTTACAAACGAAAATATCAATAATTAAACAGAAAATTGGTGCAAATTTGATACACCCAGTACAAATAATAAAATTTCAGAATTTCAAAGCTATATAGAAATCAAATATTGAAGATAAAAATTCCATTCAAAAGAATCTTTTGTAGCAAATTTAATGTAATAGAAAAGGTCTAAATATTCGTTTAAAAAAAATCACAGTTTGCAGGACAAAAAGTAATAAAAAACTATTTTCCATACTATTTGTATGGAAAAACTTTAAGTTCGATGGAGAACCTCTTAGAATTGGAATTTTGAGCTCCGCTTTTACCAGGAGCTCTGTTGGTACACCTTGTGAGATATTTTGGGTTGAGAGCCAAAAAAATTCGTTATTTTTGGCACACCATAATATATATACACATATATATGTATATATTAATTATGTTATATGATATAACGGCCACTATAATATACAATGATGGATTGCCGCAAAGTAATGCCGTCTTCAATCAAATATCTCAGAACGGCAAGCATAGCCGTACAGGCGCGACTTTACATCAAGTCGACAAAACTTCAATTTGTCGCGGTCCAAATCATATGGTTCAATCAGCAATGTAAAAAAAACGATGTTATATCAAGATACATCAATATTCTATCTAATGATGGATGGACAACACAAATTGTGTACTTAGTACTAAAAATGTCGTGTGCAAGGAAAGTGCATATCTATATGTTACAAATACACGTATGTTAAAAATACACGTAATTTATTGTAAAATGATTATCATAAAATCTTAATAATATTATTTGCCTTTTAATTTGATGCCTGCGGGGTATGAGTACGCATCTTCGCCCAGCAACATCTGCAGCATATCCTCAGATCTCACAGTCGACAATAGGAATGCTGTGAAACTCAGCAATAATCTAGAAGAAAAAATAAGAGAATACATCATTTTAGGCTTGCATTTAGGCTAATCATTTTTTACTGTTAGTGAGTCCTAAATCACTGAACAATTTAAATATACTCTGAGATCTTTGTTAAGTTACTTGTAGTTTAAGAGATGGCGATATACAATATCTTAGAACAACTATATCCCACTTCATTAATAAGAGCACCGGTGCTTGTCTACTATTTCCGATTTCTATACCTCATTCGCTAGGAGGTTTCTATCACCCAGTGGATAACGTCAGATTTTCTTAAAGATCAAGTCCAAAAATAATCGAAATATATTCAACATTATGTTGATGATTCAATAAGCCCTATCATTGCCTTAACAATTTATCATTTAATTCATTATTTCTAATGATGACCTATAGTATCTTAACAGTAACTAGAACTGCACATGACACTACGATGTAGCCAAATAAAACAATTAAAAAAAAATGAATAAAATTCGAATCACAAGCGCCGCTACTACAATACACTAACAGGTGTTCTATGAGATATTTTCCAGATAAGTGTTTATATCTAATAGTCAAGTGACTATTGGAAATCCCATTCCTATTTAAAGGAAACTTTGTAACTCATTATCAGTATTTCACAGTGACAGGCTTTTGTAGACTTTTTTTTCATGACCTAAATTGAGATTTTGGAAAAAAATCTAGATTTTTTTATTTTGCAGTATCTAAAACGTCTTGCAATCATGTCTGCTTGCGATGGTATTGGGTAACGCCGGTCATAGTTGGGTCAGGACAGAGTTACGTTTCATGACTTAAGCGTACGATCTATTACTAAAACCTGCAAAACCACGCGTCGCGAATGTTGAAGTTATCAGACTAAATTACCCTCGAAGTGGGAAGTATGAATAACTTATAATTACATACATGCTAGTTTGTTTTTTTTTTTAGTCAATTTACCTTACAATTAATTATATATTTTATCTAATTATCTAGTGTAATGTATGTTATTGGTGGTAGTAATATACAGTGTTTGCTTCAGCCCAATACAAGTGCGTACAGTCCCACAACAGAATTCAGATACGCTTAGGAAAACTTATTTAAACTTGCATTACTATTAGGTATTTGAATGTATTTATTTTTCAAAATAATATTTACATATGAATGACTTCACACTTACTACACTTGGACAAACGTGTGTCATTGTTGATTCGATATTTTCGTTGTCTACGTGTTGTTTTGAATATAATACCTAAATGCATTTTAACACGTTGACTGGCATGGGGGTCACCGGTGCCCAGCATGGACTTCCATACAGCGCCGTGGATGTCACCGGTGCCCGGCATGAATTTCCATAAAGCGCGCGTGGCGGCGTGGGGGCCACCGGTGACCGACTGCGCGGTCAATACTTAAATGACATAATTATAGTAAATATGGATACTAATATTTTTTTTAATAAAACCATTGATGGAAAAGGTTTGAAGAAATGAATGAAATTTAGAACATACAAAAATAGGTTTAATAGAACATGAAAAATCTACATATTCCCAGTGCATTTTGTAATGAGTGAATCACTCTAGGTAAAGAAAAGGTTAATCAAGGCTATCTGAACAATATGTCACCACTTTTTAATAGAATTTTTTGCTTTAGTTCTTCCTAGCTGCTTCGAAGATTTGTTAAGGCACTCCTTACAATATCGTAATAATTACGTAGACCGCCGTGGGGGATAAATGCTTCAAACATGATTTTATAAGTCATATTATTTACTGAAAACAATATTTCGTCACAATATACATCGCATAATGAACAGTTCTAATTGGCACTTCGGATAAAACGTGGAAAATCAGTTTGGGAGTCAACATTTGCATAGTGGCAGAAAATAATTAAGCTATTACATTAAAAATATATATCTATAGAGTTACGTAGTTAAAGTTCTGCAATATTCAAATATAAATTTCGACGGAAACAATATCGTCCTCTTATATCTACGTCCCAATACACAATAATATAATGGAATTCAATATAGAAATTCACTACATATATATATATAT
>JACEII010000901.1:0-12673 GCA_014332785.1 Antheraea mylitta
GAATTTTCAGACGAATAGCGGCAAGACAATTAAATTTATATTGGATGAATTTATATGAAAACTTTAATAGGAACGGAGATATTTATGTGTTTGGACAAGAAATGGTTTCCCGAAAATTGATATTTCTTTAATGCTATAGACTTGCAAAATGTATATTTGAAAAAAAATAGCTTCATTTGTTGGTATAAGAACTGCAATATATGTAGAAATATTAAAAGATAATGGAGAATCGAAAGGAAGATTGATGGTAAAGAATATGCATTTACGTTCTTTTTATGTCGGGGCAGAGATAAACAAAGATGACGTCTCTGATGTAACGCGACATCATGGTTATGATTTGATAGAACCATCCACCCATAACAATCAAATAAAAATGTTAGCAGGTACAGAAACGCAACACTGAATGTAGTTACGAATTATTCACATATGTGACTAGCCCAGCTGTATGAGCGAGGATGCTCAGTATCTTGCCGTTGATTACCTTTTAAGGTATTCCAGTTAAAGCTGGCAGCCAATAATAATCAAGATGTACGAACAGCCGATACCTCCTGCCAATAATTATTAGGCAGTCAATAGTAAATCCCTGGTATAGTCAATAGTACGGACGCAATTTAATAGTAAATCCCACGAAATATACTTTACAGGTTTTTAGCCTTTGACCACAATCTCACATGTTAAATACGATACGATCTAAGATGGTAAACATAGGAAATCTAAAGGGGACTTGCGTGTTAGTGCAGTTTGTTTTATATATATCATATAGGAGGCAAAGGAACAGACAGGTCACCTGTTGTTAAGCGATCACCGCCGTCCACAGACACTAGCAACCCCAGAGGAGTCGCAAGTGCGTTGGTAACCCTGTGTCTGGGGGAATGGAGAGAAAGGAAGAGGAGAGGAGAGGGTAGACGGGTCTCCAGCGCTGTCGCTGACCGAACGAAACGCATGAAGGCAAGCCCTGTTAATTGACGTCGGTTTTCTGTGAGAAGGTGGTGCTAACCCGAACGAGCCAACCAATTCATGTTGAAACCAATAACAGCTTCAGCGTGGCTCTTTCGCCTACAGTTATACATATATATATATATATATATATATATATATATATATATATATATACATATATATATACACAAAGTATAACTGTAGATGCTGGGAGATAGAACTTTATCTAGAAGTTTGTAGCTAAAGCGCCTAGTTTAAGAAAAGCCCTACGATCTTGCTGTGCCGTCATACTCATCTGCAAGAATATTTGTGTTGATAGACGCGGAGTCCAAACACGGTAACTATAAGCCCGATGATGGGCTTCAAAACACACGCGTTTCTCATATTTAGCAGAACCATATTTGGATGATGTGAAGATATTGTTTTTTTTTTTTTTTTTATACTACGTCGGTAGCAAACCAGCATGCGGGCCGCCTGGTGTAAAGTAGTCACCGCAGCCTATGGACGCTTGTAACATCAGAAGTGGCACGTGCGCGTTGCTGACCCCTAAATAACCTATTAATTTTCCCCTTGAAGTACTTCATACTGTAGTCCCCAGGAAACACTTCAGCAGGAAGCTCATTCCACAGTCGGGTCGTTCGTGGAAGGAAACCTCTCTGGAACCGGACCGTCCGAGACCATTTCGGTTCCAATGTGTGAGGATGAATTCATGCCGATTACGAGCGGTGCGATGGTAGAAAGCAGCTACAGGCATGATGTTGAACAGTTCCTCGGAACACAACCCATTATACAAGCGGTAGAACACACATAAAGAGGCGACGTCTCTCCTGTGACTTAGTGGTTCAATACCGTTTGTAAGCTTGGGATCGCCAACAATTCTCACAGCTCGTTTTTGCGCTGAGTCAAATGGTCCAAGCTGGTATCCAGGTGCTCCCGCCCAGAGATGACAACAGTACTCCATATGGGGTCGCACTTGTGTTTTTTATAACAACAGCCTTTGCCCAGGGGTAAAGTACCGTTGCGCCTTATTCAGAATGCCGAGCTTTTTAGATGCCAGCTTAACCTTGTCTGCCAGATGATTACGAAACTGCACGTCACTAGAAATGTTGACACCAAGGATCCCAATACTTTCTTCGATGGTAAGCGGTGTGTTCTGAAATTGTGGGGCCACAGTGAATGGAGTTTTTTTAGCAGTGAACGCGCAAACTTGTGTCTTATTAGGGTTGAAACGAACTTGATTGTTCCGATTGTTGTATGGTCTAGTAGTACTACCTAACCAGAGATTCCCAAATTCGATCATAAAAGGATAGATACAATAGAAGATAACAATACAGCTAGTATATTTGATGGAATAAATGTCTCTCCCTATCAAATCTTATATAGGTGTGTGATTATTAAAACAACACTATTGACCGGATGATCGTAATATTGATCTGCATTATTAATGGTACTCTTAAAAGGGTGCCCGAAGGTTATGGGGTCATAGATATTCACAGATCGCCGAACCTTTACTATCTATTTGGATAATCCCAGTAGTTCATAAAAGTAAGATTTTTTTTTCTTCAGTTTCTTATATTGTGCAGACTCTTGGTCTAGACAGTTTTTTTGTAATGTCTTGTATACCTACGTGAAAAATCGTATCTGTGAGCAAATTTGTTTTTTTTTTTTAATTTGTTTATTTAAATATTAACTTTTTTTGATTTATTGACGTTATTGCCTTTATAGCGGTTGCATTTTCATTTTTTATGGTCATCTTTAGGTTATAAAACTAAGAATATTCAAAACATCACTGGCCCTCATGAGAGCGCTCATCATCGTGTCGCCCTTTGTGACATAATCTTTATTAACTTCCTATTTCCATAATGTAATATATTGATGGTGTATTCAATTTAAAATACCCTCACATTTAAATTCGACACCTTTCTCTGTCTGAAATATTTAAGAAATAAATGATTTAAAATCAAAATATACTTCATTCAATGCCTGAGAAGGCGCTTAAAAACGTCAAAGTTGCCACGGGTTCGAGAAACAACCCAGTCATCGAGAAGAACCAGCATAAAACTCGATCGGGTTTATCTTTCTTCATGTTATATATTTTTACAAAACATAAATAGTTACATGTCATTTCCAGTCGTCAAAATCGTTCACATATTGATCCACCCTATAATATGTAATAGCCTTTAGACATTAGAACCCATTTGACATGATTCTTGAACTCGCCATCTGGCTAATCGGGCTAATGTGTTTTGGGACTTTGTTATAGAACCTAACACTATTACCTAAAAAACTGTTTTTGATCTTAATGAGCTCGATGCATGAAATGAGCAATTTGTTGCGTTTTTAGTATTTAAATTATGTTAGTCTTTTACTAGATCCAGCATATCTCAGTTTTTGTGGACATAAATTAAATTATTAAGAATTGTTTGTTTGTTTGGCCCGTACGAGTTGTTACTAGGTCTTTACCTATGAAATTGCCGTTTTGTATGAAAAAATTTAAACGAATTTTTTTCATGTATTTTTTATTTGTATTAATCGAAGTAATCACCCATTCAATCAATGCATATTTTCCAATGCAGCGGTAGTTTTTTGATGCCCTGCTTAAAGAAATTAGCTGGACGGGAGGCAACAAATTCTTCAAAGGCATTTTGTACTGTCTCTCGGATATTGAATTTTTTTCCTATCGAGGAGTTATCCAATTTCTGGAAAAAGTAGTAGTCTCTAGCGGCAAGGTCTGGTGAGTAGAGCGAATGACGGTGAACTTCCAACCCCAGTTCATGCAACTTGGATACCGTCTGCTGTGCAGTATGAGGTTGCGCGTTGTCGTGCAAGAGCAGCGGAGACGAGCGATTGACCAATGCTGGTTGGAGATGTGCCAGCTTCTCCATCATTGTGTTCAGTTCTTTACAGTACACATCTGCAGTAATGCTCACCACGTTTGGTAAGAAGCTGTGATGAATTACACCAGCGCTAGACCACCAAACAGTGACCATCATTTTTCTAAGGGTGGCGATCATTGAGTTTGTGGGACACCTATTCGTCAAGCTTTTTACCTTGCCAATTTGACGAAAATGGGCCAATATTGTTTTGACGCTAACGTCAACCCATCCATAAAACCAGTAATAGCTTAGTGTGGCTCTACCACTACAAATAGTACAAATACTTATAGGTGAGTTCTGGCACCCGCCTTTTATCTATTACTATTTTGCGAAACATTAATCAATAAAACTGTCAATACACATTAAATTATAAACAGTCCCGAAAAGAAAAGAAAACAATAACATGGTAAACACAGCAAATCATTCAAACCTGCTAGACATAGAATTTTTACAAACAACATGAATTAGCTGATAAAATGAAGAAATAATTTCCGTACAATAATTGAAACGCAGTATTAAATAATGAAATTATTAATACCCAAGTTGTCTTCAATAATGAAAAACTCTCGTCTCATAAATAATTGGGACATGTTGCGACAGGAAAGATGAAAAGGCAAATTTAATGACAGACAAATTCGTCCATTTCAGTTTTAGAGGTAATGTTTCGCTGAATGCTTTTTGTTTGCTAATGAGGTTGGTGTTACATTTATTTTCATTATTCCGTTGCTTAACTTATTAATAACAAAACATTCGCTTGTAATTACAGTTGGTTTAGTAGCAAATTTAATATTATTTTGGAATGGTTTGAAGCAATCTGAATATTTGGTGGTTTTCCTTTTTATAGGTAAATCTGTATAGTCTTATCATCACAACCATATATTTGTATTAAAAACCTTTTTGTTTAGAACATATACTACGTTTAAAATTAAAGAAACAAAAAGGTTTTTAATATCCTCCAGCCCGACCAAAAATGGCCACAAAAATTACAAGACAAAATAAAAGAGGTTTTTAACATCCTCCAACCCGAAGCAAAAATGAACAAGACAATTATAACAAAACAATAAATAAACCTAAACTACATAAGTTGCTCAATAGCTTAGGTATCTTCTTGAACCTCCCCCACCAGGGTCCACAACTTACATTAAGTACTTCCATTCTACTTTTTCTATACTTCTCTTTTTCTTCTTTGCACACCAATTACAAGAAGCTTCATATTTTTCTATTATAATTGTTGCATCCAGTTTTTTTGACACAGAAATTAACCGCTTGCATGCCAAATCTTTATTATTACAAGAAAGTTGTCCCGGATAACCTTCCTTCCAAGGCAAGCGCACCTCATAACGACCTTCATTATTTTTCTTAATAGTATATTTGAAAAACTTTAGTGTTTCGCATTGACTTTGTTTTATATCTTTGGAGTCCGCGGGATCTTTAATACCTAAAGTTTCCAAATCCCATAATTCATATCTAAATTTACCAACACCTTGTATCTTAGGGCCGTCGTCAATTTTTGCATTCTGACCTACGTAAGTAGTAGCGTTGGCGTCATCACCGTCAAAGTTCTTTAATTGTAATTCAGGTAACATACTACGTTCTGTGTTACCATTATCATTTGATAATTCCGCTGCTCCGTTATGGGTCTCCGCCTTATATAATTTCTGTGAAGGTGGAGAGACGTTTTCATACTCGGAACTTAAATCAAACCATCGACGTTTATAATCTTCTGCGGTTTCCAAGTCAGAAAATATTATATCTTCTGATTCTTCTGACTGGGACCATAACTCCTTGATTTCACTATCGATTAGGAATAACTGCTCAGCCTTTTCCGTGCAATATTTAAACAGCGACCTAATATTAGACGTTTGGTCGCGCAATGCCTTCTGCAAATTGGTTTCAGCACATATAAAAAATCGTCTTGCAACTGACCTTTGTTTTCTCAAATTCTCCATTACTATTACGGTCGCCAATTATTGGAATCTTTAGTCGCTAGACAATTTTATAAGTAAAATAAAATAATTGCAATTATGAAGACATTTATTATTGCACACTTTTTTACTAGACTGACTGACATATTTATGTTTTTGTTTAGAACATATACTACGTTTAAAATTAAAGAAACAAAAAGGTTTTTAATATCCTCCAGCCCGACCAAAAATGGCCACAAAAATTACAAGACAAAATAAAAGAGGTTTTTAACAATTTGCCTTAAAATTACGTAATATAGATTCCATATCTTAAGGCTTTGGGAGTAAATGCGAAGGTGATAAATATGTATAAAGAAAACAAACGAAATTTGTACAGTCAATGAAAGTGTGCTTGAAAATCTAAAAAGTGTGCTAGTAAAAGATCCTATTGTAACAAGAATAAGATAAATGTATATATTAACAGTATAAATTTTTTTTTTTAGACTTGTGCTGTTTTATTATTTTAAAAGTAATACATAGATTATTACAGTAATATACAATATGCTAACATCAATACACAATAAATCATAAAAATTACAAAAAAAATATTATGTATCTTATCAAACTAGAATTATGAATCGCAAAAACTATCAATAGGTAGATAAAACATTGATGGATTCTACATATGACCGCTGCCACCTAAACTAGGTAGTCCTGTATCTCAGGTGGCAGTATACATTATGACACTATTCATGGTCACGTTACACAACCGCAGTGGATAAAATATTTTAAAAAGCTATATACAAAAACAAATGCATGTTAAAAACAATCTAAATATATTTAAGAATTAGTGCTAAAATATATTTTATGTTAAATTATGTAAAAGAGGTCTTATTCTATAAAATAATAATTCCATCAAATCATTCAAACTAATGATTCCTAATTAATGATACTTGTGTGAGAAATTAAGTCTTGACAGTTACTACTCTTTATATATCTGCCAGTAATATTTTTTCCGTTTCATCGTAATCTAAGTTTTGAAGCCAAGATTCAATCTTCATTTTGCATCTGTGCTTGTTTAAATGTGTAATATCTAACAATCTGTCAGTCTTGTTAATCAGTCTAGAACTCAGTATATAATATTGTTTTTCAGCGCCAGTTGTTCGGTGCTTTGGGACTAAACATACAGTTTTATATCGATGATTTAAATCGTTTACAGAGACTACTGTCAGTGTTGAATGCTTGCTGATGGTAGCTTTAAGTATAAAAAGCTGTCTAACCGATAGGACTTGGCACTCAGAATATAGTTTTTTTGTTGGATAAAGTCTTGGTCTAGATAACATTACTTTTAGAACAGCTCTTTGAGCTCTTTCTAGTGCAATAAATTTAGACTTTGAAGCACCACCCCAAACTGGAATGCAGTATGATAACAGTGACTGGCATAACGAAAAGTAAACAGTTTTGAGAGTTTGGTAATCAGCGGAGTCTCTTAGTTTTTTGAATATGTATATTAATTTCCGCATTCGATTGACCAAAGCAATTATGTGAGGGTTCCATCTTAGGAATTCATCAACATGAACTCCTAAATATTTTATCACGTTTGTCCTTTCCAATGCTGGGCAATTGCATATAGTTCCTAATGAGCACGTGTGACTTTTAATACATAGTGAATTTTCAAGAGGACGGGTTAGGGAATTCAAGTTGAAGGCTACATATTTAGTCTTACTAACATTTAGTATAAGTGAATTTTCTGAAAGCCATGACATTACAAGTTTAAGGACAGACTCCGCATTATTTGACGCTTGGGACCAAGAAGTTCCATAGACTAACAAAGCAGTATTGTCTGCAAACGTGAATATATGACAATTTGGAACTTTTAACCGGCACAGATCATTAATATAAATTAAAAAAAGTATAGGACCCAGGATGCTACCCTGGGGAACTCCAACCGAGATGTGCTCTTCAGAGCTTTTGTATTTATCAATAACAACTCTTTGAGTTCGATCCGCAAGATAGTCCCTGAAAATACTAAGGGTATTTCCACGCACACCTATCTTTTCCATCTTATATAACAGAGTAGGGATATCTACAGAATCAAAAGCCTTTGAAATATCCAAAAATATACCTAGGCATTTATATTTCTCATCTAGTTTTTTAGTCACAATATCTATAAATCCAACAACTGCATCTTCTGTACATTTCGAAGTTCTAAAGCCAAACTGATTATCAGATATAATGTTATATTTCGTAAGAAGTTTCACTAAGGCATTACACAAGATTTTTTCAAGGATTTTGGACATAGCAGGTAGAATCGAGATAGGCCTATAATTATTGACTACATCTCTGTCTCCGCTCTTATAAACAGGAAGAACAAGTGCCCTCTTAAATACCTTTGGGAAAATACCAGTACTTAAAGACAGGTTACATATGTGGGTAATAAGCGGACACAAGACATCACACGCAGCTTTAAGGATATATGTCGAGATTGAGTCACAACCAACAGCGCAATGGTTGCGGAGTTCAGATATAATCCCGGCAACCTTATAGTCATCAGTTCCCAAAATGACCAACGAGTTGGATACAGAAGAGGAGATAGTTGGTATTCTAGGTACCTTGTTACTAGTTGAATTTAATTTATCAAATAAGGTTTTTCCAGTATTGACAAAAAATTGATTTACCAGATTAATGGAAATTATGGGATCTTCGCCTTTTTTAAGAAGCTCGAGAGCAGGAGTTCGATCGTGTGCAGTATTGGTGACCTTTTTTATAACATCCCAGGTAGCTTTAGGATTATGTTTGGCCTTGGCGAATTCTGTTCTCTCATATTCAGTCTTTAACTTTCTCAAAAGGTGATTACAAAAATTGCGATAGCGTAAATAGGATGTATTTATTATAATATTATTTGGACATTTTCTTGACTCTATATGCAATCTATCTCGGTTTCTTATACATCGGAGCAGTCCGGGAGTAATCCACGGTTTAATTATTCTTTTTCTGTGCGCAAAATTTTTCGTGCTAGTGTGCATGGATATAATTGAAGACAAATTCGAAACTAGGTAATTAGCAGCTAAGTTAGCATCACTACATGAAAGAATATAAGAGAAATCTAATTTTTTTATGTCACTTAGAATATATGGATAATTAGTAAAAATAAAATTGGAAGAAGGTTTATATTCATTACCACACGTATTCAGAGAAAAAAGAACGGGTAGATGGTCCGTAATGTGAGTGTCAATTACAAGCGTAGTAGATTTATTTTTCGATTTTAAAATAACATGGTCCAGAGAAATTAGATTTGAACTTAAAAAAAAAATTAAAACACCAATGCTAGTTGATTCGAAACTTGCAAATTTTCATAGAGAATTGATAAAAATTTTCACTTTCCAAAAAAACTCTTGATGGATCTCCATCGACCATTATCAAGTCTTAGGTAAATATCAATACTGCCTAAAACTTAACCAGTGAAAGCTATGAGAACCTAGTTTCAGATGCCAAAATTAATTTCTTGTATATTTTTATATTGTTATATATTCAGGATCTCGGAAACGGCGTCAGCGATTTCCGTGAAACTTAGTATATACGTGGTTTCTGGAACGATAAATCGATTTGGCTAGATTTCATTCATAGAAACCTTTTTTTATCTGAGTTTTTAGGCAATAAAAAAATATAGCCAGAATGTAAAGGTAAATTTCGCCGTCGCTGTCAAAACAAAAATAGCTCAGATGAAAATCGTCTTCTTTGAAAACCCGTCTAACCCCAGTTTGAATCCGAGTGACAGTAAAAGGGACACCTGTTGTAATTTTTTTTTTTTGGTAAAAATATGCTAATTTTGTGAGGCAAACCTAACAGTTTATTTTAATTTAAAAATGTTTTGAAAAAACCGAGCTAGGTGCGGCCGTTCAGGTGCTGTATTAATATATAAGTAAAATGATCTCAGCTCAAATTAGAGTAGAATTGAATATAACGCCAGCCTACCTGAAAATTTTAATAATGAAGCGAAGAAAATGTTATTTATTACTTTAAGATTTATCATGTTTATGAAATTCCTAGTAGAAACAACGCTTAATGAACCTACGTAATCTTAGCAAATCAGTCCAGACCTAATTAAATAGGCATAAAACAAATATTATCAATAGCTCTTATTCAATTTCCAATTACAAATAATATATATTTACTCTACCGTTTTATTCTACTGTGTAAAACGAAAATACGTTAGAATAATATTTTCGACGACATAATTGTATTCGAAACGAGCGGGTATTGACAACTCAAGGTTACAAAACCTTGTCCACATAACGTGAATATCATTTCACAGACATATAAATTGTGTCTTCTGCACATATATATCTATCTATTTATCTAATTCTTGTATATTTCTATATATTCAGGATCTCGGAAACGGCGTCATCTACCTCCGTGAAACTTAGTATGTAGGAAGTTCGGAGACGATAAATCGATCTAGCTAGATTTTTTCATGGAAAACTTTTTTAACTGAGTTTTCGGGAATTTCAAAATTATAGCTGGAATATGAAGGTAAATTTCGCCACCGCTGTCAAAACAAAAATAGCTTAGATGAAAATTGGTTACTTCGAAAATCCGTGTAACCACAATTCGAATCCGAGTGTACATATCATATATATACATGTATATTGTAAGAAATGATACTTTTGTTTTAGGCAGTCCTAAGAATTTATTTAATTGAATAAATAGTTTTATTGTTATAATTATAATATAGATATCTTTTTGTAATATTTTTTTATGTGAAAAAATGCTAATTTTGTGAGGCAAACCTAATAGTTTATTTTAATTTAAAAATGTTTTTTAAAAAACCGAGCTGGGCTCGGTCGCCCAGGTACTATATACAAAATTGTGTAATATTTTGTCCTTTAAAATACTCAAATATATATCGTATTAATACAACATTTTCGAAGGAATTTTCGCATAATTACTATACGTTGCTAATATAAAGCCTATAAACGAACAAGCATCAAATGGTAGAGTATGACAATTATATCTGAGTGGATTACCTCCGCGTGCAATACCTGCCATATTAGCTAGCTTACATGTAATGAGTTTTTAGACCAAACAGGACATACCCAGTAACATTGTACAAGAACCAGTAAAAAAAGAACACCAACCTATTGTAGTCGATATCAGACATAATAAATTAAAAGCTCAACTACCAGCTGCAATCAATTACGCCAACGAGAATGATGTTCCCACTTGTGCACTATATGCGCGCACCTTTCCAAATACAATTGACTATATTAGCCATATAAAAATATATGAGGCGAAATACAGCCAGAAATGTACATATACCTAGTAGCCACAACCAAGGCAAGTATTAAAAGTATGTGTTCCATTTAGTCAATATAACCATGTGTGATAAACAAAAGTATAATAGCTCAAATTAACACACTGTAAGCACTGTGACTATTTATCCGAGCAGAGCTTCGCGCTACAATAACTTCCACATCGAAATGAGTGTCCAAGTAACGACATTTTACCTTTTATAAGGCGGCGTTCGTGTTAATGTTCGGATTATTGTATCTCGGATGTGTTGTAGCGGTACCGGAAGTAGATGTTTAAATTACACATGTATATGTGCAATAAAGCAATCTAGTAATGACTCTTTCTATTGTATAGCATTGCGACATCAATCAAGGTACACAAATAATTAGAGACTAACATGTCAGCGATAACCGTGTTCGTCATTTTTTGAATACTTCATAGGTTTTAGCGTTTGAACAGAATCGAATTTAATGCTAAATGATGATATGGTCTCAAATAGTAAAGTCATCGAGGGGTTGTAAGAAAGAAGAGGGGTTGACTTTCAAGAACATCTACCATAATAATATATTTTTGACTTTAAAATGGTGGCTAACCAGGGGTTTAAAAAAGTACCTACCACCACGCTATTGTTTCAACACAATGTTTTTCTTTACCGAATACTTTTCTTTATTCGTAAGTTTCCAAAGCTACGTTGATTATTCCGGACACGGTAATCATTACGCCATCATTACTTCAAGGTCATTGCTTTTGGTCTGCACTTTGTTTACCACCAATTTCTTTGCAGCATATAATCACCACATCAACCCACGATGTATCAGCAATCCCAAAGTTTCAGAATTCCACAGATTTATATGTTCCCACTAAAGTGCAAAATACAAGAATATTTCTCAGATTCAGGTTTCCTCACGACTTTTACCTTCATCGTCAGCCGATACTGCTTTACCAATTAGAATTATTAAATTTACGTGCAACCCGTTTGTTTTGTTCATACATACCGGGGCCTGAACTTGCAGACATAGAATCACTCTATCCACATGAGTAGTAAGTTAAACCTCTTTAAGTAGAATATTAAACACTTCCTCCCTAGTTATATTTATCATATAGAAACATACTCACAAGTCTCTTACCTGAAAATACAACAGAATCTTGCACAAAGCATCGCCCAAAAACCAAGTTTCAGTCACATCCCACAGCACTGTCGCAGGTAAGCAGAATAATATCACCATGAAATCTGCCAATGCCAAATTCACTATAAAATAATTCGTCACAGTCCGCATAGAGTGATTTCTGTACACTGCCACGCAAACCAATGCATTTCCAACCAAACCCATAACAAATACTAAGCTGTGGGTTCCTATTAACACCCATTCGTATGTTTGTGGGTAAATGTAGTCATTCAACATGGCGACATATTCCTCTTTCGACATATTACAAAACTCTACTGCTCCTACGCAGACTTCTTCGGATTCATTTAATTTATGATTTTCTGCTTCCGTTACATTTAACTTCTCATCTTCTTGTGTGTTTCTTTTACGCCTGATTTTTAGTTCGTTTAAATGTTCTACAAAATTATCTCTTTCGTTCAGAGAGTTTTCTCTTTTTAAATCTGCTTTTTTCTTAACTTCTTCTAACACATCTGTATGTGTATTAATTTTATCTTTT
>JACEII010000902.1:6733-19387 GCA_014332785.1 Antheraea mylitta
TGTCATGACTAAACGTCAAAGTTGCTCTAACTTATAATTTTATTTAATTAAATACTTCTTACGTTGTAAAAGTCTGTGTTCACGTACTACATAGATAAATCTTTATGTGATAATCATAGTGATATAATAACTTTTACATAAAATACGGATACTGAAGTGATATACCCTGCCACTCAGTCAACGGCTTCACGGCGGCTTCAAATTCAAAAACCCTGGGGAGTATTTCTATAATAATTATTCACATATTATTTATATCAAACGTGTAAGACTCCACACTACACACACTATACAAAGTTCACATTGTGAGCAACGTCAATTACACCATAGGCGTATTTGTCTCGATTTGCTTGATAACTTGTGGAAGCAAATTCGAAGGCTGAATCATTTTGCCTACATGCAGTCATACATCTTACTGTTTAACACACTGTTTCACATACAGAACTGTACTATATAACACATACAGATTAAATCTGGGTCTATTTCATTGTATTATCCTACATATTTAGTTATTACTAAGTTTTGATATACGTATAACTTGTATCTTTTTAACTTCACTCTTGCTACTTACTATTCTATCTAACTCCCTCACCTTAGCATTGCGTTTACATTGTAGGTGCTTGTGGAGTTACTGTGATGAATAAGACCATGATGACTCGCAAGGCCACAGCACAAGAAATGAACAACAAGTTAAGGATAGCACTAGAGGAATTTAAAACATCCAAAGATCTCTGCAAACAGTTATTGGATAAATGGGAGGATAGTGAGATTGAATTAAAAAAAAATATTGACAAGAACACTCAATTAAAAAATGAATTGGCTGAATTACACATTGAATTAATGGACAACCTTGCTCAGCGTGATGAACTGCAGGAGATAATCACATCCTTGAATCACTGCAGTGACACCCATGAGCATGCTCTTAATCACATTACCAAATTAGAATTAGAGTTAAATAATTCCAAAAAAGTGATTAATGACCTTGAAATACAAGTAGACAATAAAAACATAATAGAAACAAAAGTACTTTATAATAAATTAATAGACAGTAATTCTAAATGTATTGAGTGTCAGAGAAAGTGCAATATACATTGTATAGGTTCAAACTCATCCCGTCCGGTGATGAGTAGCCATAATAAACTGAAAAAATATATTAGGATAAATAGAATAATAAAAAAATGTACCAAAAATATTAAAATTAGAAATAAGAATAGATCAATAGCAACATTAGTAAATGAAAAGTCATTACTAAGAGAAAAATTAGCAAATTTGAAATCACAGTTCTTGGAACATCAGGTTGTATACAACAATGACATCCAGCGCTTACAGGCTGATTTACAAATGAAGGAAGATAATATTAAATCCATTTTATCTTCATACAATCGCTCACAAAACCAGTTATGTGAACAAATTATGTCTACAAAAGTTTACATGAAATCTGTTGCCGACAATATCAACAATCCAGCAGTAACTTTATACCTACAGAGTTTACCCATGGGTTAGATTCTATGCACCCTGAGAAGTGTATGAGTGACATTACACCGGAAATTGATTACTCTCATTCACAACTAAAATTACAACAAGATACATTAAGAAATAATGCCAAGAGTTATGGGGGTGCTGATGTCAGTGCTGTTGCAAAAACAATAGTTTTCAGTGATAGTTTAAGTAGGGGTATGGGGTCTATGTTGGCACAATCTTTAAATGAAAGTATGATTAATTATTGTATGCATGGTGCCTCATATAATCAAATAATTAAAAAAGTTTTGAACACAGACTTTGACAACCAATGTAACATTGTCATTTTAGTAGGGGACAGCTCTGATATAAAAATAATAATTTGTATAAGACATCAGAAAAGCTGTTACAGTTGAATGTGAGAAGCATAATATTGTGTGCCTTCCCATATTCAATTTCTCTATCAGAAAAAAAAACAATAACATTCATATTTTAAATACATTATTGTATAATTTTACATGGCGTCATAGAGACAAATTATATATTTTTCGACATTAATAAATTTATTAATAACTATACAATAACGCAGGATAGTATGTATCTTCCCAAGAAGTATAAACGCGACATAGCTACATCGATAGCTTATAATATTAATATGTTAAGTGACTCAGCGGCATCATCTAGTTCATCTAATGATACTGTGGTTAAATTTTTAAACTAGTACATAAGACAAAGGAGCAGTGTAATATCACATTGTATCATCAAAATATTAATCGCTTCTCCGGCAAAATATTAGATATAGAATTATTATTAAACAGAGAGAGACTAGATATATTATGTTTTACAGAAACATGGCTTAAACCTAATAAAATGCTATTTAATGTACCTCATTTTTCAGTTGCCAGTGTTTTTAATAGAACAATCACTGTCGGTGGTGGTTGTATTATATTATTTAAAAATAATTTAAAATATAAAGAGAGAAAAGATATATGTAGTCTTTCAATAGATCGTATTTGTGAAGTGGCATGTGCAGAGATGGATACATTAATCATTCTTTGTATTTATAAACCTCCATCATCAAGTATTCACCAATTCTTACAAAAAATGGAGGAAATTCTTATAAAAATATTTAATAATAATAAGAAAGTTTTAATCTGTGGTGACTTCAATATAGATATTTTAAACGCGTCGCCAGAGGTCACTATGTTCACATCGTTACTTAGGTCGTTTAATCTGCATCCTCTTTTTAATGAGTCAACCAGATGTACGTCTCAAACTGCATCTTGTATTGATAATGTTTTTACTGACTTCAAGACCATTGGCGGTAGTATTGTTACTAGGGTACGGTCTGATCACAAAGGACTCCTTGTTAAAATTAATTGTGATAAACCTAGCACTGACTATAAGAAAACAACTAGGCTTTTATCCAAAACTAGATTAGGTCTTTTAAATCATAATATTGCACAAAATTTATCCTTCAAGACTTTTATTAATCAAGATCCAGATAGTGACTATGACAGCTTATTTAATATCATAAGCACTGAATTTAATAAACATTGCCCAAGAAAGGTTATTAGTGTAAAGAAAGTAAAAAAATTTAGTGAATGGGCAACTACAGGTATTAAAATAAGTAGAGATCGTTTGTATGATCTATATTATAAGAGGTCACTAACAAGTAGTGAATCATTTCATGCTTATGTTAGGAATTATTCTAAAATTTTTAAACGTGTTTGTTTAGCTGCCAAAGCAAAATTTTTAGGCAACAAAATTCTCGAGTCTAGAAATAAGACCAAGACTGTCTGGCATATAATAAATAAAGAATTAGGAAAAAATAAAATAAATGATGACTCATTTAATCTAAGTGTCGACGGAGTACGTATTTCAAACAGTTCAGAGGTAGCAACTGTTTTCCAAGATTATTTCACTAATATACCTTCACAAATAACAATGAGTATAACATCATCAGCTCAGGGTGCCGCAGCTCTTTTAAAGAATATGAATGCACCTACAAATTCAAAATTTAAATTCTCATCTATTAGTGCAGGTGAAATAATAGGGACATTTAAACAATTAAATTTAAAACACACCGAAGACATATGGGGAATGTCGGTAATAGTAATACAGTCCTTAATCGTCACTATTTCACCACATTTGGCTAATTATATTTAATCAATGTATATTAAAAGGAACCTTCCCTAATCTAATGAAAGTAAGTAAAGTGGTTCCTTTGTTTAAATCAGGTAGCAGAAGTAGTCTTGGAAATTATAGACCTATTTCTGTACTTCCGTCGATAAGTAAAATTTTTGAAATGATAATGCTTAAACAATTGGTAGAATATTTTACAGTGCAAAAGTTCCTAGATGGTCGACAGTTTGGTTTCACAAAATCGAAATCTACTACTGACGCTGGTGCAACGCTCATAAATCATATATTGGGGGCCTGGGAGGATTCGCAGGATGCAATTGGTGTGTTCTGCGATTTATCTAAGGCATTTGATTGCGTTGACCATAGTACGCTTATTCTTAAATTAAAACACTATGGTATTTGTGGATCTTCTCTCGACCTTCTAGTCTCTTATTTAAAAGATCGCTGTCAAAAAGTTAACATACATGGGGTAACCTCAGCGGGATCATTTGCGCGAATTGGTGTACCACAGGGGTCTATTTTAGGGCCGTTCTTGTTTTTAATATATATAATTGATCTACCGCTAGTGGTTAACAACTCTGCTGATATGGTGCTTTTTGCGGATGATACTTCTCTAATATTTAAAGTAAAAAGGATAGATTCAGAGATTGGGCATCTGAATAATACTTTAAATGAAATTTGTCATTAGTTTGCGTTGAATAATTTATTGTTAAATGCAGATAAAACAAAATGTATAAGATTTACTTTACCCAGTGTTAGACAGGTTGATAGTAGAATCAAGATCGAAGGGAATCTAGTAGGGTTAGTTGACAATACTGTATTCTTGGGAATTACATTAGATTCCAAATTACAATGGGGCCCTCACATTAAAAAAATGGCGAGCAGATTAAGTTCTGCTGCATTCGCAATACGCAAAATTCGCCAGCTTACAGATATTGCCACTGCTAGGTTAGTCTACTTCGCTTACTTCCATAGCATAATGTCTTACGGTATTCTGCTGTGGGGTACGGCTGCTGAGGTAGACACCATATTTTTATTACAAAAACGGGCAGTTCGAGCAATATATAATATGGGACCTCGCGAATCATTAAAAACGAAATTCCAGGAATTCGGTATCTTAACTCTAACCTCCCAATACATTCTTGATAATTTAATGTATGTCCGTAAAAACTTTGAAAAACTGAATTTAGTAAAAGACCGGCGTAATGTAAATACTAGAAACTGTAATAAACTGGTCGTGCCATATTTCAGACTTAGTAAAACCAGTAATAGTTTCTTAGGTAACAGTGTTAGGTTTTACAATAAAGTCCCAAAACATGTTACCGATTTGCCGGACTGCAAATTTAAGAGCCATGTCAAGCGGGTATTAGTGTCAAAAGGATATTATAGAGTGGATCAGTATATGAACGATAGTGATGTCTGGAATTGACTCCTCTCTGTGCATCCACTATAAGCTGTATGATGTATTTAAATGTATGTAAAAAAAAATGTTCCCGGTCGAGTTTCTTGCCGGTTCTTCTCGATGGCTGGGTTGTCTCCGAACCGGTGGTAGTTTTTGACGTTCATAAGTGCCTTATTAGGGCCTAAACTGAATAAAGAAATTTTGATTTTGATTTTGATACTGCTTCACCGAAGTAAGTTACAGTTAAGGTGCGATAGGCGCTATTGTCGAGCGGTAAATCCTGTCTTCGAACGATGACATCGCATGAAGTGCTGCTGAAATTATAAAAAAAATAAAAGGTTAAAGTTTACATATTTTTTTTATGGGAATTATTTTCACCCTCTGGAAGAATACTAAGGGTTAATCTTAGAACGTATAAATATAAATTAAAATGCAACCGCCATAAGGACAATAACTTCATTAAGAGAAACCGTCTTAAAATAACTAATAGTTAAGTGAAATAATGAAAATTAAAAAAAAAAAACAATATCAATAATTGCTCAGTGATACGAGTTTTGACGTATATAGCAAATTAAATCAAAGCAAAAGGTGCGAACCAAGATTCTGCAATATAAAAAATGAAAAAATATTGGGCTCAAATGTTCAGGTTTTCTTTACACTGTAGTGGAGTATTCCCGCGCGCGAGTTCCGATTCTGATGCGGCCGGGAACGGTTGTGTCGGCGCTCGGAGCGATGTTTCGTGATTATTGTGATACAGTGTATACAGAGTGAAGTGTTCGGCTTTCAACTTGAAGTGCCGATCCGTCTGACGAGGCGCACACGTGCATCGCGGCTGCTTAACACCTGCGTTCTGTTTCCTGAAATTGAGTGAGACCCTTCCTTTGTATTTATTTATTGCTTTGTTTATTATATTATATTGGTACATTTATTTGTTTATTCATTAGTTTATCTATTTATTTACGTAGTCCCTTCTCCTTTTAGTCGTCATTTCTTTATAACTTTATTTATTTCAATTATTTATTTGTTTACTTATCCATTTATTTATTTGTTCTATATTTATGCAAATTATTTACCTTGCTTGTCTGGCTCACGTATTTCCTGTATTGCTTTCTTCTTCTAGTTCATTTTAAAGAGCTCTTTTGATCCGCACCCGGGATATACCCGTAATTAACAGGTTCGGCGTGCCTCCCTGCCCTTAAGGCAGGGAAGTTGATTCGCGGCCGTCCCCACCTTCACGCAATCCACCGCGATGGATTTGATCGAGCTTCTGGATAGGTTCCGTAACAGCATCCTCGCGCGCGGTCTTGATGAGGAGGTAGTCAACTCTACGTTTGCCAACATTACGTCGCAGTCCACCGAGGACGTGCAATATGTGCCGCAGATACCGCCATCAAATTCGTACGAGACATTGTCTCCACAATTCACCCTAGATACGAGAGATTGGGGAGCTATCATAGCACCTTTACCGAGCTCCAGTTCGGAGGCCAGCTCCGACATGGAGCTTGATGTGGCGGCATCCGCCGAGCCGCCAGCAACTGCTGACGTGTCCACGATTACCGCGCCTTCAGCGCAAAACACAGATAGTGACGGTTTTAAAACCGTCACGTATATCAAACGCCACAATTCGCGTTCGTCGGACTCTGACTCGGGTTCCGCACGCCCCGAAAAGCTAGTCAACATAGATGGCGCCCGGGTGCCAGCGCCGGCCATACCAGCAGTCTCAAAACCACGCGTAGGCGGACCTAGCTCCGTCTCTGTCACTCCTTCCCAATCTACGGGTTCCGCAGTCAGGAAACCGTGCCCCCCACTGCCAGTCACTATCCAAAATAAGTCCCAGTGGACTTCGATCTCGAATAGGTTGAAATCCCTTAAAAATCAATTACACGTCCACCCTTAACACTCCG
Organism: Antheraea mylitta; assembly: GCA_014332785.1. NCBI lineage: Eukaryota > Metazoa > Arthropoda > Insecta > Lepidoptera > Saturniidae > Antheraea > Antheraea mylitta. The sequence continues at coordinate 13,640 of JACEII010000902.1, forward strand.
ACGGGCATCCAAGTAAAATGCCCCACCTCTACCGATTATCGTGCGCTAACAAAATTCCTAAGGGAATCGAAGTTAGCTTACTTCACACTCGCACTCGAGGAGGAACTCCTCCTCTGTGTAGTACTTCGTCGCGTCTCGGCCGACATCTCGGTTGATGACGTCACCCTCTCCCTTAAGGAGAAGAACTTCCCCGTGCGTGAGGTACATCGGATGTACAACCCACGCACCCGCGCCCCGTACAACATGGTCTTAGTCCTCTTCGACCGCACTCAGGAGGGCAAGGCCATTTTTAACCTCACCTCTGTGTGTGATCTTAACGGTATCACCATCGAGCCCCCACGTAAGACCCATGCCCCGTCGCAGTGCCATAACTGTTAGACGGCACCTTAATCTATTTTAGGCGTTCGTTGTATTGCATGCCGTTAGATCCGCCCGCGCTATCCAATATGGAAGAGTCAGTGTGTAAAATAGGTATGACCGATCACGCGAATATTATTTTAGTTTCCGCGTATTTGTCACCGTATAAAGAATTGCTAAGATCAGATTTGCAGGCGGGAACGTTATCTGGAATAGTCCGTGTACCTTTCGTAACGGGAGAATATTCGACGAACTAGGTAGGGTTCTCGCTTTTGACGTCATAGCCCCTCTGGAACCCACGCACTATCAAGATCATTGCCGACCCACAGTGTTAGACATAGCTCTCTTAAAAAATATCACGCTTCCTGTACGACTCATACAAGTCGTACACGAACTTGATTCAGATCATCGCCCGGTTGTTTTACAGTTAGGTCACAATTCAGACTTCACCCCGCCGTCGGTTAGGGTGGCTGATTACGCGAAACTCGTTAAATATTTTAAAGAAAATCCGACGTCTAGTAGTTTAGACAGGATTCCGGATGTGTTGGTGTCTAAAGCCGACGCGGATTCGGCCATCGATTCCCTGGTTGATTATCTCCAGACCGCTGTCAGAGAGACCTCGAAAGCGGTACAAGCGGCGAACGAACGCCGTTTTGTACTCCCTGATAACGTGAGAGTATTGATAACGGAAAAGAACGCCGCGACTCGAGCTTACAACGCTTACCCGTCTGTAGAGAATCGCGATCGTTTACGTTCGTTACGAAAAACAGTCCAGTCTCGTATTTCTGAGATTCGGGGTGACAGGTGGGACAGACTCCTGGAGGGTGTCCAGCCGTCTCACCTGTCGTACTGGACTCTAGCGCAAACTCTCAAATCAGATATGGTCACTCCAATGCCTCCTCTCGACAGAGGACCCGGGTTGCCTCCCGCGTTCGATAGCATAGATAAAGCAGAATGTCTTGCCGCAAGCTTAAAGAAACAGTGCTCGCCAAACCCTGATAACACTGACCCTTTCCATAACGAATTAATCGAATCAGCTGCGGAGCATGTACTCACGTCTCCTCCGGCGGATACCCTTTTTTTTTACGTGGAGAAGAATCCTGCATTGGACACCCAACGGCCCGGGGGGGGGGGGGGCGCTGAGTAGTGTCGACCGCCCACTACGTAAACGCGGTGGGACGGTGTCCGAAGACGACTCTTACCGATTAAAAAACTCCACGATGAACCGTGCGCCGCACTTTGGGGCGCCACGGGGTTGCGTTAGCAAGCTCCGCAACGCCTCCAGCGGCAGGCGTTTAACCTACGCCACGCCCGACTGAGGCAGCCCGGTTCTCCAACTGCCTCCCAGTCCGCTGACCCGTGCAATGGGAGGTCAGGTCCCCCGCCCCTTCCCCCCTGGGTTCAGCCGGCAGCAGAAAAGAAGATCCTTCCACCACCACCCACTATTGATTTCTTAACGAGGTTAACTCCTCATCACCACCACATGCCTCCCAGAAGTCCCCTCCGTCTTAGACTAACCAGACGGATACCCTAACCGCGATCACTTTCGATGAAATTTTAGCCGCCATCGAGCGTCTCAAGCCTAGAAAGTCCCCAGGTCCCGACGGGATCAGGAACGCGGTTCTGAAACTCCTTCCTGATCGCACTATAGCTCTGTTGGTCTGTCATAAAAGTAAAATGTCCCTCAGACATAAACTCACTTTATATAAAACTTGCATCCATCCGATTATGACGTACAGTTGTCCGGTCTTTGCACACGCGCAAATTCGTATTCATAAGTTGCAGGTTCTCCAGAACCGAGCCCTACGTAAGATCACCGGTGCCCCATGGTACTTCTGGAATAAGGATCTCCACAGGGACCTGGAGATGCCTTTTGTCTGGGCGTATATAAAATCACTCACACGTAGTTATTTCGAAAAAGCCGCGAATCATCCCAGCCCGTTAGTGGTATTCGCCGCGAACTATGAACCCGTACCCAACGCTGCGCAGTATAGAAGACGACCGCGACACATTTTTACCAACCCTCCTGATTCAATCACGTCAGCGAACGATCAGTACCAGCCAGTCTCTCCAAACCGAGCGTGTTTATGACCACACCCGCGTAACCACAGATCACGCCGTAGTCTGGGGGTAAATTTCACTCCCGTACACCAGATCAGGTCCCCCTCGGCAGCGGATCAAGCCTAGGTCCGTTCCCTCGGCATGGAGCCCTTGAGTACGCTGCTCAAGCGATACAGTGACAAAACCTTACATCACTGCTACAACATCACATACATCACCTATACACACGTGCACGCCTATATGCTTACACGCTGTTTTTTTTTTTCAGAGAAATAAACGATAAAGAGTTCTACCCTTATTTTTCCTTATCCTATCCTATATAGTTTTGAGGAATTTTTCATTCAATTTGACAGCCCAATCCGAGGTGTGCCGTCTACCCTTGAGTTAGTCGCTCAAACATCCCAAATCGGTGTAGTTCAACCTGATGTAGCAATAACATTTAGTACAGTTGATGACGAATTTTGAACAAAAATGAATTCATTTTCAAAAGTTAATGGTAATATTAAAAAGAACTTTGTTTTCAAATCGTCATTTGATTCTATTGTTTATCCATTACTTTTCCGAACGATAATACTGGGCATATCACTATTTCTCATAATATACAGACTACCAAAAATTCTTTATTCAGTTTTGGCCCTAATAAGGCACTTATGAACGTCAAAAACTACCACCGATTCGGAAACAACCCAGTCATCGGGAAGAACCGGCAAGAAACTCGATCGGGTTCATTTTTTCATTATATATTGTAAGAACGGGTAGAATTGAAGTCACTTTTACATAAGTACATCACTTAATTGTCATAATCACTTGTAAGAACACGTAAAATTAAATGTCACTTTGTATATAAGCACGTCATTTATTCATTATAACTTCTAAATCAATACACAGACGGCAAAGACTACCGTGCGTAAATATAGTGCAAGACTGCCCCGAGTCTCTCTCGCAATCTTCTCGCGCCCACCGTGAGAGGGGTGCGAGAAGTCCGTCCCAGGGTCGCCCCTCTAACGGAGGTGTCTTCTCGCCACCCTCAATAAAGGGTGTGTCCTTTTGACGCCTTTCTGGCGTCTTGAGTGGGCTTCGGGGGGTGCGACTCGGCCGAGTCGCACCTTGTGCTTGTTCTCATTGGTGACTGATTCAGGACTGCATGGCCGGGCTGCTATTGCATAGCGTACCTAGGCAAAAACTTTCTCTACGTATGCCATGCATGCCTTCTCGGCTTCGGTACCAGTTTGTTTTCCTCTAATCGTGGCAGCTTTTCTAATTATAGATTTCAGTGCCTTCTTCTGACTGGCTTTCGGCGACTGCTCTTCCGCTGGTTGCGGGGGCGGCGTGTTGCTTCTTCGGGGAATCGGGTCGTTCGCTGGGGCCATAAGGCTTCCCGCGGCCGTTTCTTCAACCATCTGGGGTTGCTGTTGAGCCACGCTCGGGCGCGTCTTGCGCCCGGAGTCACCAGTCCGGGCGACGGTTCCGGCGCGGCGGTTGCGAATCTCCCGTTTAAATACGGGGCAGAGCGTCAGGCTATTCGCGGGATGGGCGCCCCCGCAGTTCGCACAGGTGGCGGACTCCTCCCTCGGACGTTCACAACTTGCGGCGGGATGGGGTCCTCCGCATCGCACGCAGGCGATCTGTCTGTGGCAGTTCTGGGAGGCGTGGCAGAATTGTTGACACCGGTGGCATTGAGCCGGCCGGCGCTTGCCTCGCCACACCTCGATGAACATTCCAGTCATCATTAGGAGATCCGTGATATTGTATATGGCCGGTATAAGGCCAGGTGTTCTTTTCAGGACCACGTGGTAGATACACCCCCTCCTACCGCCGCGTCCGTTAATCTGCCGCACGTACTCCGCTGTGAACCCCCTCACTCGCAGAGCTTCTGTTATTACGGCAGGGTCTGTCTCCATTGGCAGGCCGCGGATTGCGACCTTTAGGTTTCTTTGCGTTGGGGGCGTGTATGTGAACCACTCCACCCCCACTTGCTTGTCTAGATGGTCCTGAATAATGCGAAATTCTTCCGCGTCCGCGGGGATGATACGAATTCCATCCCCATACGCACGGGCATTCACGGGTCTTCCGAGTCGCTCCGCCAGTTTCGCGAAGTGCTGGGTCCAATTCGGCAGGTCTTCGACGATAATTGGCGGATATCGCGGTCCCTTTTCCTCGGGCGATGCGGGCGTCTGTGGTTCGACCACAGCGGCAGCACTGTCGCGCGGTGGCTGCAGATTAGGGTTCCACGGGCGCGTAACCGGGGTAGTTTGTGGATCGCGCGCTAGGGGCGCTGCGATCGACGCATAAGAGGGCTGCTCGCGGGCAGCCCTTCGCGGCGGAGCGGTGGCGTGTGTGGGTGCGCACACCTGCTTCGCTGGGGTTTCGATCGGTGCTTGGGTTTTCTTGCCCCGAGTTGACGCACGCACGGCTTTTTATGGCTGGCTACTCCTACCCCACCGTAAGGCGTGGCTTAAGCTTGGCAAGATGGCGCTACTGGCGGGTGGTGTAGTTGCATGGCTTGGCTTGGCTATGGCGACACTTCCGGTGGCAGCACTAGGCATTTGTTCTACTACTGTACTATTACTTCCAGCGGCAATACCGTGGCACGATAGATGTGCTTCCGGTTGTTACAATATATTTCCAATACATCGTAAAATAGCCCAAAGTCGATGCACAGAGAGGAATCAATTCCAGACATCACTATCGTTCACATACTGATCCACTCTATAATATCCTTTTGACCCTAACACTCGCTTAACGTGGCGCTTAAATTTCAGTTCGGCAAATCGGTAACACGTTCTGGGACTTTATTGTAAAACCTAACACTGTTACCTAAGAAACTATTACTGGTTTTACGAAGTCTGAAACATGGGACGACCAGTTTATTACAGTTTCAAGTATTCACAGTATGCCGGTCTCTAAATTCAGTTTTTCAAAGTTTTTACAGACATACATTAAATTATAAAGAATAACATACATTATCGTGTATAAAAATTTTTACAAAAAAAAAAATCAACCGACTTCGATATCAAAACCCATACGGCACTGAAAAGCGAAAAATAAATACATTATTAATTCAACCAAATGAAATAAAATATGAATATTTGCGCTACCTAATAATATATTTGAAATCGGTGCCAACCATATTTCATATCATCTACATACAACGTTTAGGTCCACTCTCGCGTCTATTTGTATAGTGTAATATACTTTTTTATACCTACAACAAATTAGTAATTTAGGTTGGCACCGACTTCCAATATATTATTAGGTAGCGCAAATATTCATATTTTATTTCATTTGGTTGAATTAATAATGTATTTATTTTTCGCTTTTCAGTGCCGT
>JACEII010000902.1:25098-44465 GCA_014332785.1 Antheraea mylitta
TCAGAGTACAGGTATGCAGAATCGAGTCCCCCAAAATGCTTGAAAAACCCTTGATCTCATTAAATGCGGATGGTTGGGTATATTCACTTTATATACCGTAATTATACTGTTACTGGACAAAGTCGGGGAGGCGGTGTACTCATAGCAACGCGTAAAGCATTGACAATAATACCAAAGCCACATTATCATTCGAGTGCTGAAGACCTATGGTTGACAGTTACTATTTATTCTCATATAACTAGATTCACATCAAATTTCCATATATGTGTACTTTACCTATGCTCTGAAAGCCAAGGTAATTCATTTTCACAGCAACTACATAATTTCATGTGCAGTGTTTTCAATATAATGACTGAAAATCCTTCCGATAGAATTCTTATATTAGGTGATTTTAATATGAGCAACATAGTATGGAATATTAATTCTGACGATGATGAATCATATAATTCATACAACTGTCAATCACAGGACGAAATCTTCTTGACAGATGAATTATTTCTACTTGGTCTGAAGCAATTTAATGGTATCCGTAATGTATATAACAGAACACTAGATTTAGTGCTTTCCAACGATTCTGTAGCAGTATGCGACGTTAGTGGTGACGCGCTTGTACCAATTGATGCATTTCATGGAGCCTTATCCTTAACAGTTAGTTTTACCAATAACTGTATTCTACAATCTGCCCCAAGGCGAAAATATATATTTAATCGCGGAAATTACGAGGCGATTAATAATGAAATTCAAAGTACTGATTGGCATCGCTTACTGTCAGACCTCTCACTAGATGACGCCGTCTTATATTTTTACAACTTTCTTGAGAAACTGAAACTCAGTTACATACCATGTAAGATTATTAAACCAAGTCGCTATCCAGTATGGTATTCTACCCCCCTTAGGAAGGCTATTAAAGAAAAATTTAAATACTTACATAAGTACAAAGCTTTTGTCAATAGATCGGATAGCGAATCCTATAAAATACTGCGTGCAAGAGTAAAAAATCTTGAGAGATCGTGTTATGATAATTACATACGTACTATCGAAACCTCTATTAAAACTAATCCAAAACACTTTTGGTCATATTTGAAGTCTAAAATAATTGGAATTCGATGCCAAGCAGCATGACTCATGCCGACAGGTTATTCACTTCTGGTACCGATATTTGTGATGCCTTTTCCGATTTCTTCCTCTCTAACTTTGTCAATGCTCCAGTTAATACAACAGCCGTTTGTACATCATCGCAACCTATATGTGATATTTCTGAAGTGTATGTCGATGCTTCTGAAGTCAAGAAACTACTTCACGGTATTGACCCATCGAAATCTGACGGTCCAGATTACTTACCTGCAATCTTCTTATCGAAATGTGCTGATACCATATCGGAACCCATTAGTATCTTATTCAGTAAATCTCTCCGTGCAGGTATAATGCCAGATTTATGGAAAAAGGCATTTATTACACCAGTTCACAAGAAAGGGGCTAAGACGGATATATCCAATTACCGTCCAATCTCAAAGCTCTGTATCATATCTAAGGTTTTCGAGAAAATTATATATAATCAAGTCTACCTGGCGTTAAAGCAATCTTTTAGCCCCAGCCAACACGGCTTTCTTAGAGGTCGATCCACTGTTTCCAACCTTGTCCTTCTCAATGACTTTTTAACTGAAACAATGCACAAAGGAGCTCAAGCTGACGTAGTTTATACTGACTTCAGCAAAGCCTTTGACCGTATACGACATGACATCCTTCTCAAGAAGCTCTATAACATTGGTATCAGTGGTGATTTGTTGAGATGGTTTTCTTCTTACATTGATAATCGTACTCAAGCTGTAGTCGTTAACAGTTATATCTCAAGTTGGGTTCCTATACCTAGTGGCGTTCCCCAGGGTTCCTTGATTGGTCCTCTGTTATTCGCAATATTTTTATACGATGTTGACACCCATCTTCACTCTTCCAAACTATTGTGCTTTGCGGACGACATGAAATTATATACAACGATTTCGACAATGGCTGACGCTACAGCACTACAAGACGACCTATACCGATTACAAAAATACTGCGATGATCATGGTTTAGATCTAAACCCATCGAAATGTAGTGTTATGACATTCACGCGAAAGCGAAATCCGATACATTTTAAATATCGTTTGAAATGCGAATATGTGCAGAGGAGTAATATAGTACAAGACCTTAGAGTATTACACGATAATAAGTTATTATTCGATCAACATATTAACTCAATTATATCGAAAGCTATGAAAGCCCTTGGATTTCTAATGAGATGCTCACGGGATTTTCATCAAGTGAAAACTTTAAATATATTATACTGTACCCTTGTGCGCAGTCACTTGGAATACGCCTCTCAGGTCTGGAATCCCATGTACCATATATATACTTACTTTTGGACCTATATTAAAAATATGCGTAAAAGAACTAGTAATTATCCTAGTTATATGACCTTAGAAGCTGAAACTGCTTTCAGTGGGTATGATATTTGTAACCTATTCGCCAAGCATTTCTCATTACCGGATATTAACCTCTGTGCTAACTCGACTCAACCTTGTACTAACTCTTCTTCTGTGGAACTTCACACCTTCCCAGCATTCCATTGTAATTCATTTAACAAAATATCTTTTACACAAGATTAAGTCCTGAAGGCTTTGAATAATATTGACATACATAAGGGGCCAGGACCTGACAGTCTACCACCTTTCTTTATTAAGAACTGTGCTATTTCCCTTAGTTTTCCTATAACAATAATATACAATACTTCACTTAATATGGGTATCTTTCCCTTGAAGTGGAAAAAAGCTAATTTATTACCTATTTTTAAAAAAGGCGACATCCATTCTGTTGTAAATTACAGACCCATTTCTATACTGTCTGTATTGGGAGAAGTTTTTGAAAAGGTATTATATCCTCATATAAGTAATCACATCAAAATTTACATTTCTCCTCACCAACATGGTTTTTTGAAGGCAAGATCTACTAATAGTAATCTTTCCAACTATGTAGCCTATTTAACTGATTCTGTTGATTCTGGTGTTCAAGTTGATGCTATTTACACCGAGTTTTCGAAGGCTTTTGATAGAGTTAATCATAATTTACTTATTAAGAAACTATCTTCTTATGGAATTGGTGGCACACTGTTAAAGTGGTTTTCTTCATATCTTACTAATCGTCTATCAGTTGTTGTCATTGACGGTTTTCAATCTGATTCATTTAACATAATCTCTGTTGTACCTCAAGGGTCTATTTTTGGCCCGCTTCTGTTCAATATCTTTGTTAATGACATAACTCAGTGTATAGGTAACTCTTTATGTTTCATGTTTGCTGACGATCTCAAGATTGCACGTAAAATACACACTATTAATGACGTTAACTTGTTACAATTTGACATTAACAGATTACTTGTTTGGTGTGACATAAATGGTATGGCTTTAAACATAAACAAATGTTATCACATAAAATTTAGCAGGAAGAAAAACATAATACCGTCGAGCTATCACATTAACCACATTCCTATTCAAGAAGTTACATATATTAGGGACCTTGGTGTCATCTTCGACAATTATTTAAAGTTTGATATTCATATTAATAACATTTGTTTATCTTCACGTAAAATTTTAGGTTTCATTCTTAGAAACAGTAGACTTTTTAGAAACAAATCCATCAAGATACTTCTATACAGCAAGCTTGTAAGAAGCCACCTTGAATATTGTAGCACTGTCTGGTGCCTTCATTATCAACTTTACATAGACCGTATCGAAAATATTCAAAGACGTTTTACTATAGCTTGTTTGTCAGGTTCTATAAAATTTGCTCCGTATAATGATAGACTGAAAGAAGTTAAACTAAAATCTTTATACAATAGAAGAATTATGCTGAACATGACCTTTTTATACAAACTTTTCAATAACCACATTGATAATTCAGAACTTTTGAATCGATTTAATATTAATGTGCCTTCCAGACTACCTAGATTTCCTGTCTCTTTATTTGGTCACAAAAGCTACAAAACCAATTTAGGTCATTTCTCCATCGTTTCCAGACTTTCTCGACAATATAACGACCTTGTTAAAAAAGATCACACCATAGACTTATTCAGTAATTCCCTATCTAATTTCAGATCTAAAATTAATTTTTTATTAAATTAATTTCTGCAGGATCTTTTTTCCTTAATTTTTAAGTTATAGATTATCGAATTGTTTTATTTTATTATCTTCCTAATTTTTTTTTTTCATAATTGTTTCTTTTACTTTTATTGTCTTCCGCATCGTATCTTTTATTCATAAATGCTGTAGTCAACTGTAAATAGTGACATAAATAATTTTTAAGTATTCGCATGTATGTTTTTTAGTTTTTTATTTTATGTTCTTTTTTTTTTTATTCTAGAGAATGGGGCTTTGCAGGCCTTTAATGGTCCTGTATCACTGCGACCAGTAGTGATCTATTGTGATCGCCCCATGTTACTAAAGCTCTCCGCTTAGTCCTATAGTATTCAGGTACAACAGGACTTTTTTGGCTGAGAGCATCTGTACCTCATCCGGAAGCAAAACATGCTTTCCCAGAATCCGGTTTCGGATAGGTTTCAGTGGATCACATTCGCACAAGAGGTGCTTGGGGGTTTCATCTGCAATGTCGCAGAATCTGCACTCTCTTGTGCTCTGGACACCAATGTTGTGCAAATGCTTTTTAAGACAACAGTGTCCAGTGAGTGCTCTCACTAAAGCCCGTATTTGATTCCTACCGAGTGACAGGGCCTTATCAGCATATCGCTGGTTGAATGCCCTGATGAGCTCCTTGGAGTGGTTTTGTCCTGGTAAGTTATACCAGAATGTTTTAGCTTCTTGATTGTAATGGTTTCTAAGGGTCAAGAGAGCTAGGCTTTTGGGTATTCCACAAAACGGTTCTGGGCCGATGTGTATTCCCATAGCTCCTACTCTTGCAAGTTCATCAGCAACTTCGTTGCCATGAATGCCTGCATGTCCCGGAACCCATCGCAAAATTAGTCTGTTTTTTTGTCCCAGACTGTTTAATACAGCCACGCAATTTGACACAAGTTTCGACTCAACTGAGTCTGAAGCAAGTGCCATTAAGGCTGCTTGACTGTCCGAGTGGATGTAAATTGTATGGTTAACGTAGTCTTTTTGCAGATTTATGTGGGCACACTCTAAAATAGCGTACACTTCTGCTTGAAAAATGGAGGCGAAACAACCAAGGTTAGTGTGATTCCTAAACTTAGGTCGCTCCCCATAAATACCACAGCCTACGTTAAGTCCCATTTTGGACCCATCAGTATACCACAATAGGCTACCCGGTTTCCACGTTATTTCACTGTTAGTCCAGGAGTCCCGTGGGGGTATGTCTACCGTGTAGAATTTTGTAAAATTAGTTTCAGGTATTTTTATATCTGATATCATACCTAAAACTGGGGTTTCTATCACTGAGTCCAGTAAGGATCTCAAGGACAGGGATAGCCACTTCGCTCTTCCCTGTACGTACATTCTGTGCATTGTTGACCTCGCCACCTTTTCTACATGAAGGTGAAGGGGCAGAAGATTCAACACCGCTTCCAGAGCCGCTCCAGGGGAGGTCGACATAGCTCCCGTCGCTAAGATAGTCGCTGTCCTTTGTACCGAAGCTAAGCGGGTTCTAACAGTTAACTGGCTAGTTTTACCGCTCCAGAGCACGCAGGCGTATGTTATTGTCGGCCTGACTATTGCGGTATAAAGCCAGATGACCAGCCTAGGGTTTAAACCCCAGCGTTTACCAGCCAGTCGTCCGCATATACCCATTGCTAATTTTGCTTTCTGAATTGAAGCATCAATCTGTTTGTTCCAAGTTAATTTTTGGTCTATAATTACTCCCAAATACTTGGTTTCTGTTGAAAAGGTAATTGTCTTGCCATTTAAAGTAGGATTTACTAATTTGTCAAGACGCCTTTTCTTCGTAAATGGTACCAAGACGGTTTTGTCTGAATTGACTTTTAACTCGTTATCGTTGCACCATTTGTTAATGGCAAGTAATGCTTTCTGCATAAGGTACGAAATAGTACTTTGACAAAAGCCTCGGACAATCACCACCAGGTCATCGGCATAGCCCTGGGTGTCTATCCTCAGTTCGTCCATCTTATGCAGGAGCTGGTCAACCACCAAGGTCCATAATAGGGGTGAAAGCACCCCACCTTGAGGGCAGCCCCTTGTGGTTACCACCTCATGATTTGTGCCATGTAATGTCAGTTTGACTGTTCGATGAGTAAGCATTGCTTCGATCCACTTGGTGATAGTGGTATCTACTTTTTTGATCACGAGACCCTGGATCAAAGTTTTTATTGGGGTGTTATCAAACGCACCCTCAATATCTAGAAATGCACATAGTGCAATTTGCTTGTCTTCCAATGCCTTTCCTATCTTGTCTGTCAGACATAGCAGGGCAGTTTCGGTAGATTTACCTTTGCTATAGGCATGTTGGTTAGCGTGTATAGGGCTTGTGACCAATATCACCTCCCTAGTATATTTATCAAGTATCTTCTCCAGTGTTTTGAGAAGAAAAGATGTAAGGCTTATAGGTCTAAAAGACTTCGGTAAAGCGTAGTCTTTCTTGCCAGCCTTAGGTATGAATAGGACTCGTACTTTTGTCCACAATTCAGGTATATATCCCCATGCAAGACTAGCTCTGAAGATCTTGATTAAAGTCGGTGTTAGAATGTCCATTCCTTGCTGTAAAAGCACAGGTTGTATTCCATCCTCACCGCTTGATTTATATGGTTTAAAAGTTTTTATAGCCCATTTCACGTTCTGTGGTCTTATGATTAATGTCGCTCTGCGCCAGTCCTCCAACTGGGGTTTACCCTTTGGAGGCATTAATTCGCTTTGCGACATAGGACTCTCAGAGCCTGGAAAATGGACTGAGGTAAGAAGCTCCATAGTCTGCTTTTCATTAGCAGTAAAAGTGCCATCTGGTTTTTTGAGGAGCCCTATTTGATTAGGTTTGTCCTTGGCTAGCACCTTGTGAATTCTTGCTCCGTGAGGCATATCATTTATTTCCTCACAGAATTTCCTCCAGGATGCTCGCTTGGCTTTCCTAATTTCTTTATTATAATTGGTTAGAGCCGCTAGATATGCTTCCCATTCTTTGGTCTTTTTGGCTCTATTAAAAAGGTTTCTAGTTTTTTCCCTCAGTTTCATAAGTTTTTTGTTCCACCAAGGTACTCGTCTTGTTGAGGTCTTTTGCCGTACAGGGCAATTTCGCTCAAAGGCGTCTGCAATCGCCGTTGTAAGAGCAGTTGTTGCCACTTCTAGACTCTCAATTGTCTTGATAGATTTAGGGACTGTTTCCAGGTTACATTTTAGGTTATCTCTATAAGATGCTCAATGAGTATTCCTAGGGTCCCTATATATAAAGTTCTCACTTTGTAGTGAGTGTAATAGTTCGTATCTTACATGCCTGTGATCAGACATTGAGTTTTCGTCACTTACGTGCCAGTCAGTTATGTACCTAGCAAAATTTTTTGTGGCGAATGAGATGTCCAGAACCTCTTGTCTAGCACGTGTTACAAAGGTTGGTTTACACCCTTTGTTTAAAATTACTAGATTGTGAGAAGTGATAAAATCGTAAAGTAACTCACCTCTGTCGTTGATGTTGCTACTCCCCCAACCTGTATGGTGTGCATTAGCATCACAGCCCACCAATAGCTCAGCGTTGTGTTTCTCGGCATAGTCCACAACTCGCACAAGCTCTTCTGTTGGGTTGATCTTCTCTTATTTTATGTTACTCTTGTTGATTCTATATGTTAAATAAATAAATAAATATATTTCTAGAATCGAAAATGTTCAGAAAAAGTCTTTACGATTTCTATGTTATCGTACACATGACAGGTATGATTGTAAATCCTATGAGCAGCATTGTAAATTGCACCATTTACTACCCCTGGATAAACGGCGTATGATTGCTGACATTTCTTTCCTTTTAAAAATTGCCCAAAACAAGGTCGATTGTCCAGATCTCCTCTCAAAAATTTCTTTAAGGGCTTCGTCTACTGTTCTTCGTCATAGCTCATTAATATATGAGCCTCATTCAAGTACCAATTATAGAAAGAATAGTTATTTTTTACGAAGTAGTTCTAATTACAATAAGCTTAGTAAAGAGTTTAATTTAGATCTTTTTAATACTCCATTTAATGCAGCAAAACAGGCGATCATCAAAACATTCTTTGATAAGTTTGTTTAATATGTAACTTTTCACTGTGCTTTATCTTTACGATTATTATATTTTTATTCAGCGCTTAATATCTTCTTGTAGTTATTTCATTATTTATTAGTGAATTTCTTTAATTAGCTTTAAGTTGATTATTGTATTTTGTATTATGTAAGAAAAGCTGTTGATATTCCTTCGAATAAATAAATAAATAAATATATATGGCGCAAATTACAGATGTATAGGTGATCGCCGTAGATGGTTAGATCACGGTGTGCTCACTATATATAAAGTAGTCATTTTGTCGTGTTTGATTAAAAAATAGGTCTCGTAACCATACATGATAGAAACTTTTGTAAACTTTTGTATTATAGAAGGTAAAATTTCAATTAGAAAAAATTCAACGAAAAGCCAACGTCACGCTGCGTTTTCAGGCCGTCAGCGATTCAAGTGCTGATCGCGCTTGACATTGCTAAACTACGGTGATCGGACGACAACCGGGTGTTTTCAATACCCTACCCGACACAGTGTTTACCCCCATCACTATTTATCGCACAAAAAGACTGCCGATCAAAATTTCAATGCCCTACAGTTTTCTAGATAACTTTGCTTAAACGACTATTTACAAAACACAAAGATGTGTCAACTTTTCACTTAACATCGACCCTCGAATAATCTATGACACTAAGCCATTGTAATGATAAAATATAACTATGAGATTAATACAGTCCAGCTCCTTTTGACCTCTAATTATGAAAGTTGGTACATACAAATATGTTTTAATGGAAAACTTTGTTCCGCTTGGTGGAACTATTGCCGACTTTGTCGCTAGATCTAACGGATTTCGGACTTGTTTAACGACTTTTTTTTTCAATCTAGCGACTTAAAACATATTAGCGACTTCTAGCGACTAATTGAATATCTAAAATATTGAAGTATTTTGGTACTAATTTAATTGTAATTACTGAACTAACAGAACGACGTTCGATCTCGAGGTCGACCAGAATGAAAACAGCAAGAAGAGTTATAACGTGATTAAAAGTTGTTATACCTAGTCCAACTAAAGTCTTTTGTTCATTTTATCACAGTGAAATATTCACAATATAGTATTTTCACCATACTTTTTACCATGAAATATTATGGAACATTTAGCCACTTTTGGCGGATTTTTTAATTATGTATTTTTCAAAATCTAGCGACTTATTAAATGACGTTTGGAGACTTTTTTATTTCTTAAACGACAACACTGATTTGTGACGTTACTACAAATGAACTTTTGTTTTGTTCAACGGAAAATATTTACATATTAAATGCTATAAAACAAAGTTCCTCCGCTTACTGTTCACAATAAACACAAAAACTACTAAGCAGATTTTCAAATTGTCTCTGGGCATCAAGAGCTATCAGGGCGAACAAATACCCTCACATACTCCCGATACTCTCTTCCTGGTACACACACAGGAAGAGAAAAAAGCCCTAATAGAAAAGGGCTACGGGGTAGAGGAAGGATCGCGCGTTCTGACAGTCCATGAATCCCAGGGGCTGACCTTCAAATCGGTGTTGATCCTGCAAACAAAGAGCAGAAGGGTACAAATCCACGACAGCGTTTCACATGCTATAGTGGCAATATCTAGGCACACCGACACCTGTGTCTACTATACCGACGTGACCGACGACGCGATAAGTAGGTTCATTCGTCGAGCCGTGGACGCTCCGGCACGGGATATTGTGGATTACAACCTAAAAATGGCCATAAAGAATGGAAATGCACGCGCTATAAAAACTGTAATATCATTAAACCAAAAACAGTTAATAATAATTGAACAGTTAATATTTAATAGATTACTAATAAAAAATAAAATAAAAACACGCTCACGGATACGATTTTTACGTGTACAAAATACTACATGTAAGCAAAAAAAAGGTGCGGAACAAGAGTCTGCAGAATAACATAACAATATTAAAAAAAAAAGTTGTCATTACTAGATTTACGAGGAAGGTTTA
This sequence comes from Antheraea mylitta, assembly GCA_014332785.1. NCBI lineage: Eukaryota > Metazoa > Arthropoda > Insecta > Lepidoptera > Saturniidae > Antheraea > Antheraea mylitta. Next base: position 35,299 of record JACEII010000902.1, read on the forward strand.
AGTATANTATTTATCTGGTTGAGTGTGTGGACTCCTTTAGATTCCAGTTATTTGGTAAGCATAATATGAGAGCATGTGGCACGTCCAGTGGCGCAGAGCTTAGCGTGGAATTGACACAGCGTGACTGTAAGCGTTCACGTAGTAGCCGCACAGAGATTAAATTCACTACCTTTAGCGTCTTTATGTGTCTATTCTTTACATTCAGATTATTTTTACACATATAATCGCCTCTTATATAAAATAAACACTGATGTAGACCTCATTTACGAAAACAAGAAAGACATGAAATCAATTCCCTTAACGAAAACGAGACATATTAAAACTCGCTTCGATGGATTACGATGGAAACAGGAAATAAACATAAAAAACTTCAAGATAACTAACTCCCTATCTAAGTCACTAATTGAGTGTGGAATTCCTGAAACAAGTGCGTAGGCTTGCGCAGAAAGTCGGACTCCAATTATTCAAGATAGGACGCGTTAACAAACATCTGAATATATTAAACACAATATATTCTGTTCGAGTATCGTTTAACATCGACTATATTGGAACGTAGTTAAACTGGCGACTCCAGACAAAATGTAGTTTCTTATAATCCTATTACATAGTTTAAATATCAAATTATGTGAAATATTATAGAGGACGTTACTTTGCACTTCCGTCTGGATAGTAATTAACGCTTTACTTTGCATAAATTCATAATTAAATATGTGTAATATTATAGTGCAGTTCCGCTTGGAAAGTGGAAGTGCCAGGTGTAAGTGCAAAGTAATATCCACTATAATATTATGATGGACTTCCGCTTTCAACAATAAATGTGTATTTATCTCTATAAATGGTGATTTTTTTTTTATTGAAGCACAACAAAGTGACTGCACTATGCCTGATGGTAAGCATAGTACAATCCAAAAACAGTGGCGACCATCCAGAGACAGATCATCCATCGCCGGTCGCCGCTGTCATGCCGGCCATAATGACGAAAGTCACCCGGTACTGGATATGCACAGGCTGAACCCGAAACGCGACGCGCAGAAGCGAGTTACTATGACGGGCTTTTTCGCCCTGTACATGGTGGTTGCAACCCAGTCGGGCTGTAAAACCCTACCACCCCGCTATCGCCATTGCCTCGTTCGTTGATCAGCAGGGTGCACCACGTGTAGGTGAGGTTAGCTTGGGTGTCTCAAGTCTTTAGATGTTACTCGACACCCCTTACACCCCAAATTAATACGACTCATAATGTTCCCTACACAATGCGTAATAAATTACCGAATACATCATTTTACTGATGTTGTTTATTCGTTGTCCGTTATTATTATTATTGCCAATGACAATGATCGATCAGTGTTATTACGTATGCAGGAACAAGTATTATACAGTAATTGATAGACGTCAACTCTCTTAGATTAGACATAACTTAATATTCCTTACATTCAATGTTCCGATATGAAAAACAAATATTTAATTATTATAAATTGTAATACGATATCTTAAAAAAAACTCTACAAAATAATAATTGAGCACAGTTAATAACAGCAATTGTGAAATAATACAATAATACGTGAAGCAAATTTTTTGTATCCCTTTTTAACCTACTTCCCGTCAACGGGTAAACTTGAAATTTGGCATAGTTAGTTTATATGGCGGAGAAGTGCAGAAAACTGTTTATTTTACATAAAATGCATTAGAAGTACATTAAATTAATTAAAATATGCACTACTCACACTACTACTCGAATTTTACACAACATAAACACACATGTAAATATAAAAGACATTATGACAGCCGTCAATAATTGTGAAGTTCAAAAGAGGTTATGAAGGAGGTTGCTATGCTTGACTGTATGTATTTTTTAACTCTTACGTTGCAATTACCATTTTCCATCCTACATTCAACAATGATATTATACAATATAACTATTATTGTAATGTTTATTATGTTTTATGGTGAACTCACTTCAAATGATGAATTAATAAAAAAATGAGCCAAATAATACTTTGTATAATCAAAATAATAATATTGTTCATAAAAGTAATCCATGACTTAGATCTCCGCGGTTACAATCTTGCAATTCAACCTCATGTATTTAGCAACAAAAAATAATTTATTTTCAAAAGCTAATGGCAGTATTAAAAACATCTTTGTCTTGGATCCACCATTTGATTGTATTGTGCGTCCATTACTTTTCCAAACGATGATACTGGATTGCTCATAATGAACAGACTACATTTAATTCAATATCACCCAGAAATATCACCCACCCATGGTGTCGTGTAAAATTAATTGAAAATTGTGTAATGAATTTTTGTTTCAAATTTATAATTAATTTCAATTTTCATTTACACATAGATTTTTTTAAATGTTTATATAATTGAAGATCATGGCAAATAACTAAGTAGCTATGTTGAAGCCTTTGATTATAGAAGTATACCCTTTGACAAAAGAACCCTAATAAAGTTCAAACTTTAAAAAATCAAATAGCTGTGGTCGAATGTCGACCACTGGGCGCCCACTAGTTTTATATTAATATGCTATTTTGTAATTAAATAATTTTGTAATTTGTGTGTATATCTTTAGTAGTGAACACAAAGTTGAAGAGAATGAGAGAGAGAGAGAGAGAGGGAATATAAACAGCATAAAAATTTAGTAGGCAATTTTATTCCAAGTTCTCATATTATGGAGTCGCACTCACAGCACGCCGCCTTCGCTGATGCATTCAGAAGATAGTATCGTTAGATCTTTACGATAACATTCTAAGATATGAAGCGTTATGTTTAAGGACAAAAGTTTTTGCTATATATGTTTCGCAACAGATAAGGAATAGTTGGGGATACGTAGCTAGTTTACTTGGTTTTTGGTATATTACATTTTAAAATTTATTATTCTTTGCTTTCTTTCAAATTATATTGCTGTTTTTTTGTTTATTTTGGGTTGTTTGTATTTTAATTTGTTTAATACACTTGGAATTTTTTCCTTAAATAAAAAATGCAAAGTAGTTTACAGGGTTTTTGCTACTATTTTCTTTTATTATTCTGAACGTGAAGTATTAAGTTGAAGAATAATTTTTGATTACACATAATGTTAATTTCAAGTAATACCCTCTAGCTACATTAGTACTATTCTGGTCTTTTATATATCCCCTATATATATATATTTTGAATAGTCATATGAGCTAGTATCTCGATCTTTAACACTTCATTATTTTGTGAAATATCGCGCATTAATATTGTGTCTGAGATAAAACTATCTTCTCATTTTCAGATACATTCAGAGGCATATTTGCGAGAATATTTTTTTTTTAAGTGAAACTTCTTATTCTGATATGAAGCTTTTTGTGACGAAAACTGATAATGACAAACACTGTGTTGGGTAGAGTGTTGAAAATAGTGGTTTTCGTCCGATCACCGTAGATAATGGGTGACCGTATGGGGAACACCGCGTGACTTTGGTATCTCATATTTTTTTTTTTAAATCTTTTTTTATAATTCACAATTTTCACTTCTATAATGCGTCTTTATATACCTTTTCTCTACAAAGTAATCGTAAAATTCATGGCCTGGATTTAATAGATTTCAAAAATGCCAAACAGAATGAGATAACGACTAGTGATTGATGATGATATTTTGTATCCTGCTTCACTTTTTTTTGTATATTGAAAAAAAAAATGGAAAATTAATCTTTTGAACTGTCAAGGAGTGAATTTACAATTTCCTAAGTGTAGGTACAAGACATCTACAGTTATATGACCGTAGTTGAAACAATTAGGGGTGCACTGTCAGAGAGCCTCCGCGTGGCGCACCCCGGGCAACGTTGGTCCAGTTGACCGGCGGCTGATCTCTGGCCTGAGGGTGGTGTGTGAGCGGCACCCTCAGTACCGGGCTGGGGCGGATGAGGGCTCAATTTGAGCCCCAACGGCCCAGTTCCGGGTAGCGGCCGGCGGGGTGGGTGTGCTTACACTGATCTCGGCGGGCGTACCGCGAACTATGACGTAGCGTAGAAGCAAAGATGAAGGGTACAAATCAAGAGAAACTACCCCAGGTGGGTACCGGCTCTGCCGGAGAATCCCACCCCGGACCCTCGGGTCCGGGTTGCCCCTTGTTTTCTGGGGGGGCAAATTTGTGCACGACGTCAATCAACAACAAACGACCCTAGCGCGAACACGGAATTCCGAACATGCATGTGATATGGATGTGACGATCCCGGAACCGACAACCTTGGTTTGCTCATGGACAACCGATGAGAAAATGATGATGAAAGCAAACCTTAAAAATCGATTACCCCAGGAGGGTACCGGCGCCTCCGGCGTCGGAGAATCCCTCCCTGGGCCTCCGGGCTCAGGCTGCCCCTCGTCTTCTGGGGGGGGCAAAGTTTTGCCAGTTGTGGTGTTAGAGAGGGCTTCATCTTTGAACAGCCTCTCGCTCTCGAGCGGACGCAGTTCCGCAACGTTGGTGTCGATGGGATCTGCTGACGGTAGGGAGTCTCCCTACCGTAGCAAATTCTTCCAAAGCGTAGCTGATGAAGACATGGAGCCGTGCGTGTCGGAGGGATCGGAGGCGGAAAATACAACCCCGACTCCTAAACCACAAGACGCCTTCAAGAAAAAGAGGGGTCGCGGTCGCCCAGCAACAACGGGCGAGTATGTTGGCTGGGCGGCAGCTAAGAATAGCCTTGTTGAAGCGAGACGGCGCGAAATGGAACTTCAGGCAGAAGAGGAAGTTGCCGAGGTGGCCACTAGGGCCAGAAGAGAGCGCGCCGCCAAAAAATTAGATGTGACGCGGCCAGAGGATCAGCTTGCAGTCGACCTACACCAGAGAATTGTGGGTGATGTAAATGTGATTCTCCAGGCCACCCTAAAGTCAAAAAATCTACAGGGCCCTATGCGGGGCGCCATCAATGATGCGGCTGCCTCCATCGCGGAGGTAATAAAAGTCTACGCGAAGCGACCGGCCTCTGAGGAGCTGCTCAAGCTCCAGGAGGCCTATGTCGACCTCAAGAAGCGAGAGGCGAGACAGACCGTCGAATTGGGCGAGCTCCGCAAGGAGATCGCCGAGCTCAGGGTTGAAGTTATGAGAGCCCAAATACTAGGCCCTGCGGCAATAGCTGAGCACACCCTGACACCTGCGGTCGTGGAGGCAAGGGTTTTGAGTGCCGATGCTGCACCGTCCCGAAAAAGGGCCAAGGTGGCGGCACGAGAGGAATTTCCCCCACTGCCGCAGCGGCGCCAGCCAGAACAGGACGTTCAGCCGCCCAATGTGGTTACCGAGGAGAAGCTGCATCAGGAATTGCAGGGCATGCTGCATATCGTCGGTAAGATGCTAAACGCTCGCTTCGACGATCTAAAGGAGAGGCTCCCACCGGAGAAACGGCTTCGGCCTTCGCTGGCGGCCGATCTGAGGGCTGCTGACAAGACGGTTGAAGAGGTCAGAGTGGTGGAAAGTTTGTCTCTGCAGGGCTCTGCTGTCCCAGCAGGACAAAAGCAGAGGACAAAGAACAATAAAAAGAAGACGGCAGCTACCAAGGTCGCCCAAGGCAGCAACCCTCAGACGTCATCGCAGGCGCCCCCGGCGACACTGCAAGAAAATGCGTGGACGACTGTCGTGAAGAAGGGAGCTAAAAAGCGCCTGGGCCAAACTACGGCGTCTCCGCCAAAGATGACGCCTGCGAAGCTGACTGTTCCCCGTTCTTCTGCGGTTGTCGTCACTCTTCGAGAAGGAGCGGAACAAGAGGGCTTCACCTAACAGAGGGTAGTTGCGGTGGCAAAGGCCAAAATTGATTTGACGGCCATGGGAATACCGTACGTCAAATTTAAAGAGACGGCTACGGGGGCCCGTAAATTTGAGGTGCCGGGGGCCACCAGCTGCGGGAAAGCTGACCAGCTGGCCGAAAACTTGCGGTCAGTCCTCAGTGAGACTTTCGGGGAAGAGGTGGTGGAAGTCTCTAGGCCCGTGAAGAGTACGGAGTTGCGTTTGGTGGGTTTGGACGACTCCACCACCAAAGAACAGATAGCCTCCGTGGTGGCAGAGAAGGGCTCCTGCTCCATATCGCAGATCAAAGTGGGCGAACTCCGAAGATCTCCCTATGGAGATGGTACAGCGTGGGTGCGCTGCCCGGTTGGAGTGGCTAAGAAGTTGGCCCAGGAAGGTCGACTTTTAATCGGGTGGGTTGCAGTCCAGGTCAAGCTGCTGCAACCCCTAGTTGCTAGATGCTACCGTTGCATGCAGACGGGGCACATTAGAAAACGGTGCACTGCGGATACAGACCGCAGTGAACAGTGCTTTCGCTGTGGGCAGACCGGCCATAAAGCCTCTAGTTGTTCGGCTCCACCCCACTGCACGCTATGTGCCGATGCGAGTCGCCCCACAAATCATCGTCTGGGAAGCAGATCATGTGTTCCCACGAGAAAGATGATGAAGAAAGGTAGGGCTGCTCGTAGCATGCAACCGCCCAGAGATGCTGCAGCCATCGCTGTACCCGGACCTTCCAGATTGTCCGAGGAGATGACGAATATGGAAACTCAGTGATCAATATGGCTCACAAGTTCCTCCAGGTGAACATCAACCACTCGGCTGTGGCTCAAGACCTTTTGATCCAGACCATGGCCGAGTGGTCCATCCAAGTTGTATTGGTCTCTGAGCCCTATTTTATCCCTTCCAGAGACAACTGGATAGGAGATCTTTCAGGAACAGCGGCTATAATAAGTTGCAACAATGTCGGATCTCCCATTATGTCGGTATTAGTGAGAGACATGGGATTTGTTGCGGTACAATGGGGAGAGTTTGTGCTTATAAGCGTCTATTTCTCCCCCAACCGGATATTTGCCGAATTTGAGGCGTTCCTAGATCGTCTAGGAGCCTTCATCGGACGTACTCTGCCCTGCCCTATGGTGGTGGCGGGGGATTTCAACGCGAAGTCCGCGGCGTGGGGATCGCCTATCACTGACATACGTGGCAGGGCATTATTGGACTGGACACTGGAGATTGGTCTCTCAATCTGCAATCATGGCTCGACTTATACGTGCGTTCGGCAGCAGGGTGGCTCTGTGGTAGACGTGACCTTCGCCACTCCTGTTGTCGCTCGGCGTGTGCGGGACTGGAGAGTCATAGAGGAAGCGGAATCCCTCTCCGACCACCTATACATCCGCTTTGACGTCTGCGCCTCTTCGACGGCTCCGGTCTCCAACGGACAGGTCTCTCAGTTCCCTAAGTGGGCTATCACACGGTTAAGACAAGACCTATTAGTTGAAGCCTCTATGGTAGCATCCTGGCCTTCGCTTCCCGACAGCCCGGTTAATGTGGTTGAGGAAGTCCGGTGGTTCCGGGACGCCATGACGCGTGTTTGTGACGCCGCCATGCCCCGGGCTCGACCTCAGCCGCAGAGACGACAAGCGTACTGGTGGTCTGCTGAAATTGCACAGTTACGCACGGCTTGTGTGGCCGCGAGACGCCAGTACGCTAGGCACCGTAGGCGCCGCTTGGGTAGGGATGCGACTGTAGAGGCACAACTGTATGGCGTTTACAGGGAAGCCAAAAAGTCGCTCCAGATCTCAATCCGGATCGCTAAAGCTCGGGCGAGGGAGGACCTCCTGGAGACTCTGGACGCTGACCCGTGGGGACGCCCCTACCGTACGGTGTTGGGCTTTTTACGTCCCTGGGCTCCTCCGATCACCCAGAGTCTCCAGCCGCAGTTTCTGGAGACGATTTCGTCGGCGCTCTTCCCGAACCGGGCAGAGCATTTGCCCCCTTTCTCGGCTGGCCTGAGTGGGGAGGACGATCGTGCTGAGGTGCCCCCGGTCTCAGTGTCGGAGCTCGACACGGCCGTGAGACGGCTCCGGGAGAAAAATACAGCCCCGGGGCCTGACGGGATCCCTGGCCGTGCCTGGGTGCTGGCGCTAGAGGCTCTAGGAGATAGACTTCGCAGGCTGTATAATGCCTGTCTTCAGCGCGGAGAATTTCCACCTCAGTGGAAGGTTGGTCGATTGGTGCTTTTGAAAAAACAGGGTAGACCCGTGGATGCACCATCGGCCTATCGGCCGATCGTATTGTTAGACGAGGCAGGGAAATTGTTTGAGCGTATCGTCGCACGGCGTCTAGTAAAACATCTTTCCCGCACCGGACCAGATCTGGCCGAGGTGCAGTTCGGCTTCCGAGAGGGCCGGTCGACGATTGATGCGATCTTGCACGTCAAGGCCCTCTCGGAAGAAGCGACCTCCCAGGGGAGAGTGCTGTTAGCTGTGTCATTAGACATAGCGAACGCTTTTAACAGCCTCCCCTGGGAGTGCATAGTAGAAGGGTTGAGGCACCACCGGGTACCTGGATACCTAGTGAGACTGGTCCGGTCGTACTTAAGGAACAGACGGGTTTTGTGCGTTGGGCAGGACGGGCGTACCCACCAGAGGGAGATGTCGTGCGGTGTTCCACAGGGGTCGGTTCTTGGTCCGCTTCTGTGGAACATCGGCTATGACTGGGTGCTGCGCGGTGCCCTCCTGCCTGGGGCAGCCATAACCTGCTACGCCAACGATACGCTCGTCATGGCTCGTGGCGATGCCCTCAGGGATGCCATCCGTTTGACGACCGCGAGCGTTGCGCAGGTCGTGAGAAGGATTCGACTGCTCGGGTTGGAGGTGGCCCTCCGCAAAACCGAGGCCATCTGCTTCCACGGCCCGCGCAGGGCGCCACAACGGGGCACTCATCTCACCATCGGTGGTGTTCAGATACCGGTTGGGACCAAGATGAAGTATCTTGGTCTCATCTTAGACAGTCGGTGGAACTTTGTGGAGCACTTCTCACAATTGGCTCCAAAAATCAAAAAGACGGCCTCCGCTTTGGCGGGCGTGCTGCCTAATATAGGCGGTGCTGGCGTTGGTTCGCGCTCTCTTTACCTCGGGGTGGTAAGATCTATGGCCATGTACGGAGCCCCAGTATGGCACGAAGCCCTGACAGCCACAAATTCTGCTGTCTTGAGGGGTCTCCAGAGAATTATGGCTGTCAGGGTGATACGCGGTTACCGCACAATATCGTGTGAGGCGGCGTGCCTGTTGGCGTGCTCTCCGCCATGGGAGCTGCTGGCGCATGTGCATGCCGGTATGTACCAGTGGCGTACTGCCAGGTTGCGCCGCGGCGAATCCATACCACCTCGGGAGGTGGAGGCGCATAGAGCCGAACTGAAGAGAT